>CM077475.1:20002458-20198833 GCA_039654755.1 Calcarius lapponicus
TGACATCCTTGAAATAACCTTGTCATGGTTTAGAGATGTTGACATTCATTTTGTTCTCATTCTCTACTTTCCTAATCTCTGTTTCAGCAGTGGCAACACCTGATTGTTGTGAAATATTCTTAGACTGGAGCAGTATAATTAATGAAAGCTTGCAAGGGTTCAGTTCTATGATTTATGTGTGCTCCTTGCTGCTTCTCAAGCCACCCCTAAATTAGGGCACTGCATCTGTCACTGAGATGCCATTAGAGTTCTGTGTCATTATTTGCTGGCTAAATTGTTCAGATATTTTTCACCTAAACATGATAGGCTGAAAAAAAAATTAAAAATCACTCTTTTCAGTGACCTCCTTGGGGTTTGAAGCTGTGGTTTGAGGACTGAGGCAATTGCTCAAAATTAAAACAATCTCTCTTTTTGAAGGAGGGGAGTGATTTCAGAAGTCAAAGTTTATCATTTCAAATGACCCACATAAATGACAGATATAAAATGTTGTGCCCTCTGAAATGAAACTCCATGACGGAGCACTCCACGTTTCTTTGGGGGTTGATTCAGTGATTCTATAACCACTCTGTTCTCCAGTTTAATAATAAACCCATAAGCTCTCATTGTTCATTTTAAGGCTTTGGAAACTTCAGTGCTGCAATTCACCCTTTGCCATGGGTATTTCAGAATTTCACAATGCAATCTCCCAGGAAAGTGGAGATGTTGAGGTGACAGCTCTGGAGTCATTCACTTTTTTTTTTTTCTTACTTATCTCCATCAGTCCTGTTGCTTTAATTTAATTGCAGCTAATCCCTGCTACTGTTGTCTGGAATTAGAAAGAGAAGGGAGTTTCCTTATTTAATATATGTGAGGATTTGTTGTAGCACCACTAAAACCAAATCTGTACAGGGAAAATAACTCAGAAACGAAACCCTTATAGGCAACCTAAGATCTTTATCATTTCTTGATAAAATGATTCTTGAACCTGAGCAAATGGGGGATTTGGATTGTACTGCAAAATAAGTAACAGCTTAATTTCTGTGGTTTCATCTTGGTTTCATTCCACTGAAGAAGGTATGTTGTCCTTAGAAAAATGACTATAATCTCCTGTCTTCATATTTTCAGGCAGTATGTCTTAAATGACCTCCAAACTAATTAATTTTCCCCTTGAAAATGTCAATTTCCTGAAGATCATTAGCCCTCAGAAACATACACAAAATAATGTTCTTCCAGAAGTGAAAAGATTAATTTTATGTAGCAGCCTTCTTTAACACAAGCTCCTTTTCATCTTGTCGCCAGTGTTTGCTCGGGAGATTACCAAAACACATATTACATGTTGAGAATTATCATTGTGTGTCCAGAAATCCAAGCATTAATGAGAAATTCATCCACATGAAGCCACACAGTTGTAGGTTTATTCTCCAGAGAAGCCAGGAAATAAAAGTTCACCAATTTCATTATATTCCAAGTGCTGTTGGCTCCTAATTCCCAAAGGCTTTTGGAAAGTCTTAGGGAGAGATCCCTGTCCTTCAGGGACCAGAGTTACCCTTTGGAACAAGACATGTGGCTTCAGCTCTCCTTTGCCATGGGCGCAGTGGAAAAGGGATAATAAAATACTTTTCCTGTATGCAACCACTGGGTGCTGTTAGCAGCAAACCCTATTTTTTAGCTCACAATCTAGAATATCTAATTAAATCGGTGCAAAATTCCTTGATCATCACCTCACCTATAAATTTTCTCATATAAACTTTACATACAACAGGTTTTTCTAATCTCTGTAGTATAAAATAATCCAAATTTAACATGAATTACCTCCTGCACTGAAAGCCCTGAAAATGAAGGATACTTGTGCTGCATATTTATACATTTTTAACAGCCAGGCAGCAGGGGGAAATTAATGGAAGTTCAGCTTTGCATTTATTGCAGCAGATGTGTTTAGACAGGTATGGTTATAAATTAAGATGCTGCCCACAATTAGTATTTAGTTCTCAGACTGCCAGGTTTTTTAATATAAGTGTATTTTATAACAGATGTGCTAACTTTTGGAGAACACTCTGGAAAATCTTCGGGGGTGGTTTCTATTGTTTTTCCCTTTATACCATAAGCTTCTATAAAAAATGTGTGTTCTGTTCTCCTCATAAATCTTGGAGCCCAGTAGGAATATTGTAAAATTGCAGTTCAGTGTTTAATTGTTCATGCAAGTCCCATGGTGTGGCTGATAAATAGTGGGGGAAGATGAGAAGTGCTGGTGATATGCCTTTATTACTAATGCTCCTTCTCCCTTATTGGAGATTAAAAACCCAGCCCAACTGCTTTCAATTTTCTGCAGCTAATTCCTGCAGCTTTCTGGATGTTCCTGGCCTTCCAGAATGTGGAGCTTTGCCTTATCTGTGTATATTTGCTTTTATTTTTCAGGAGGCCACACTGTTTTTTTCTATTCCAGCCACCAAACCCATCCCCATTAGCAAATCTTTCTGCTCTGTAGGGCCCCTGTTGGCTGTGTCACACAGACCAGGAAGAAATGGCATGGAAAGAAACCTCATAATCACCCAGCTCTGGACACCTGTTCTGAGTTTTAAAGGAAAAAAAAGAGTGTTTTGGGGATAGGAGATGCTAAATGGAGAGCTGTTGGTAAAGTCCCCAGTGCCAGGTTAGGCTGGGCTCATCCTCATCCCAAGAGGTCCATCCCAGCCCTGGGCTGCTCCATGTGCCAGGGCAGCTGCAGCATCAGAGCTGAGCAATGAGTGGACAGAAAAAAGGATTTTTTTTCAGCCATCTCGCTTCCCTCTTTCTGCTTCTCTAACGAGCTGATGGTTCAGAAAGAGGCTGGAATAAATAAGGGGCAGAGAGGGACTGGTAAAGCTGGTTTAAGAACATGCGCCACAAACCACCTGTTAGGAGCTCAAGGTTTAGGATTTGCCTCCCAGGAATTCAGGAGAATTTCTTCCTTAGGAGGCTGGTGGTGTGAACACTTTGGGTCATGTAGTTTCCATGTCATGCACGAGTGTTTAGTGGTATTTAACAGACATTGGGTTGAAGGTTGATGCTCATTCCTGTTGCTTTATGGATAATAGTCCCATTTTTTCTGATGCCTTGATTTTAGAGCATGTAATTAAAATGTACCCTGTGGTATCCTTTTGCCTAATTTTCAGTTTTGATTAAAAACTATAGCTGGGTTTCACATACTTCATTTAGCAAAAATTACCCATAGATGGATTAATTTATGCAAATGAGCTGTGCCTCAGTATCAGCAGTGTTTCAGCTGGATGTGTTCTCTCTGGTCCCAGTGGTCTGCTCATTTAACTGCTTATTGTAATACATGGAGAGTTGCCTTAAAAACTTATCCTGAACTGCTGCTTTGACTGTGCTTGGATTTATCTTAATCTTTTTTTTCTTTTTTTCCCTTCAGCTGTCAACTCAACCTTAATCTCCAGCAGCTTCCTGCTTTGCTTATTTACTAGTTGAAATATTAATAAGCATTTTTTCCCCTGTCAGTGCTAATTGGCCAAGCAGTTTTCAGATTATACTTTGTGCTCAAGCCTTAGTTTAGATGGCTTTGGACAAAACAGGCAAATCAGGCGAACTGAGAACAATTCAAGAGTTATTTTTATTAAGTGCAGCCCCCCCCCAAATTTCTCTCCTGCCATTGAGGGACAGGGACACTTCCATGTTGTAAGAGATTCCTCCATGTCACACACCAGTTCTGAATTTGCTGAGCAGGCTGTTCATGCCCAGGCAGTGATTGTCAACTGCTGTAATGCCTTTTCTCCTGCTTTCCACAAAAGCTGTTCTGAAAAAATCTCACTTAATGCCCACAATCTGAATGCAGATGGGGTTACAGGAGGTGTTTTGCAAATAACAAGGTTCCATAACCAGAACTAGTGGAATTTACCTTCTCCTAATCAAATATTAAACTCATCAGCAACACTTAAATGCCTAAATGTCCATTTACCAGGCAAATTGTTAAGTTGTTTCTAAACCAGTGCTTTGTGCAGTCATTGTGGAGTTTAAATAGGACACAGAAAATCACTGTCAGGAGAGAAGCCAGCACAAATCCCACTGTTAATTTTTTCTGGGGGACGTATAAGGATCCATATCCAGCTAACAAGCTGTCTGTGCTTCCCTGCTGAGTTCTGGTTCAATGGGAGGAAGCATCAAACCCCAGATTATCCATACAAAGCAAGCCATTTGCGAGTTGTAATTTTTTAAGCAGGCATTAGTTCAAGCAGATCCATAATCCCCCATCAATATTAACTTTCATCCTGGGAGATGTACAAAACCCCCTTCCTGAACATCAGGATTACTCCGGCCTGCCGTTGATTTCATCTGATGGAACATTAAAAATCAAACAGAGGGGAATGTTCGGGGAATGTTTGGAAAATCAGATTGCCCGATGCCAAATGTTTAAAATTCCTTGTTGTGTTTGTGTGTTACTTGTAACTGTGCATTTTCCTAGGCTCTCCTTGTCCATGAAATGCCATTAACCCCCTGTGCCCTGACTGTGGTGCAATCCGTAGGTAAAGGCAGCGGCAGGATTTCAGACGCAGTAAAGCCCCACCCCAAAGTTTCAGCCAAAGCGAGGCCCTTGAGCCTGGCACTGAGTACACAATCCGCCTAGTGACTAAGAACTGGGTGGATAACAATAGCATTTTTGAAGATGTAATTGAGACCCAGGGGGAGAGGTGAGACACGATGCCCTTCGAGGCGCTGAACCGTTTGTTTTTCCATGTGAATCCATGCTGAGGTTCTGTGCAGTGTGAGTGTCCCAAACTCATCGTCCCGTGCTCTGGGGTTGAGGTTGGGCCCTTTGCAGTTGAATCCCACGGCAGCACAAACACATCCCAGGTTCTTGGCTGAGCCCTGTGCTTTACAGCAGCCTGGAACAATCCCAAAACCTTCCACAAACCTGTGCAATGTGAGAGGGCAGCTGGGATAAAACCCGTAAGTGGCCAGTTTGGTGATCTGCATGTACTGGGAGCACTTTTTACCTCTCTCTCTTTCGCAAAACTGCTTCTGCATGAGAGGCTTAACAGCTCTGTGCTCAGCTTTCCCTGTGTGGTGCTAATCCTGTGACTCAACTGCTCTCTCAGAGCCCACCTTGCCAAGTGTCTGTGTTGTCCCCTTGGTCCCCAGCACGCTCCCCTCCAGTCCCAAATGTCTCATCTGACGTTCCTGGTGAAGCTGAGCACCATCAGTAGCCATAGACTGATTCCATTAAAATCCAGAGAGGACGTGATGTGTTCGTGTTATTGTGGGGTGCCTGCCCTTTCCCTCTGATTGATTTTCTCCCTCTTTGCTCCTCTCCCATCTCCCCAAGCCTACGCTGGCATTTACGAGGGGATTTCCACCCAGGGCTGGTTCATCGGGCTGATGTGTTGCCATCGCCTTGCTCACCTGCTGCTGCTGACAATTTGCTTTGTCAGAAGAAATAAAGGAGGCAAATATTCAGGTAAGTGGATTTATTGTCCTTTCCCTCTGCTCACAATGTTAATAACCAACATCCTTCAGAGGTTTCCTCTCTGGGGGGCCGCAGGGCCGCGAGCACAAACATCCAATTAGGATTTGTAGCTTTTGATAAATATCCACAGAAGGGATTGTAATGAGTGTAAGTGGAGCTGTGCTGTGTGCTGGTCACAGAGCCTGCAAAGGCCTTTCCAGCGTCCCTGGAATATTCCAGCATTTAATCCAGCAAGATCCTTGCTGGCAGGACTCCCTGCCCCACTTTCCACCTGGGAACTGCTGCTGGACACATGGACAGAACTTCCACAGGCAGCTTAGCAGTGGAATATTCTGCTAAAAATTACCTCTGTCACTTCCAGGCACTGAGTAAGGATTTAGGTAAATGTGTTGAAGTGGAAATCTGGTTGCCCAAAGAGGTATGTGGTTGCTCCATCTCTGAAAACATTCAGTGCCAGGCTGGACAGGATTTGGAGCACCCTGGGATGTTGGAGGGTGTCCCTGGTGGCACTGGGTGGGATTTAAGGTCCCTTCCAACCCAAACCATTCCATGATTCTATCAATACTTGTTCATAATAAATTAGGGAATGGTCCCAAACTCTTGGAAGCTCACAGGTTGTGTCCATCCAGCTCCAGGCCAGCCTGGAGGTGAGTGCAGATGGTTTTCCCCATTTGCCCCTGGGAAAAGAAAAATCCATGGCAGAGCACAACACAGAGATCTGTCCTTTATTTTATTTGCACAGTGAAAGAAAAAGAAGATTTGCATCCAGATCCCGAAGCTCAATCAATAAAAGATGAAATCTTTGGGGAATATAGGTAAATAGGACCTGCTCTTCACAAGGCTTTGTGTTTCTTTGGGGTTTTGTTTGTTTCCAAATCATTATTCGGGAACACTTTTTATGGCATGCAATTAATGCTGTTTTTCATTTTCAAAGCAAACCTCATAGGAGTGGATAAGAGTAGGAATATAAAGGTATATCCAGTATATTTCAATCCATCCAAGCTGGGATATAAGGAAATGCTGATGTATTCGGTGGTTATTTTTCACTTTTTTGTTTCTTTTTTTATTAGCATTGTATGAATAATGTAAATATATATGATAATTTGGGGTGCTGCTGGAAAGCCCACTGAAGTCAATGGATTGAATTCTATGTCTTCCAGTGGGTTTTTTTGAAACTCAGACCCAAATCATGTAATATGGGGAATTTTGGGGAAGAAAACAAAGAAAAGTTTGGAATATGGTAAAAATATTAAGAAACCAAACATCTCTCTACAGAAATCCCTGTAGGAGAATTTGAAAATAACCACTTTGGCTGCTTTAAAATTAACTAAAACTTCTAGCAATATGTAATTGTGATATGAAGGAAAATACATAATTATAAGAACATGCTGGAAAACTGGTGTTGCTGCCCTTAAGGCATAAATTGCTGTTGAAATCCCACTTATATATAACTACCATTATTTGTACTAGAGTAGGGCCTTTTTTTTTCTGCATAATTTCATCTTTATTTAATTTTAATGCTTTCTAATGGGACAAATATTTAGAAAGGTAAGAAAGCCCCTGAGGTTAATAACTTTGACCCCCTCCTTTCCCCCTGAAATCCAAAACTTGTCTTTTTTTCTGAGGAGAAATGCCCTGTGCAGAAAAGTAATGATTTTTTTTTCTGTGTTGTTTATGCACATATTGAGTCCACCCTGAGAAATGAAGCTCAGGTTCATTTCTCTGTCCCTCCTTAGATAAAATTGCCCAAAGAATTTGACACTGAGTTGGCATTAGCAGCAAGGGCTCTGCTTGAGTAATATTATATCCCCAATCCACAGGCCTAATTTAGTTTTTTTATATAATCTTTTAATATTTTCCCCCAGTCCCCCCCCAAATCTCCTGTTCTTGTTCCTCTTCTGTAGTGCCATTAGGAGGAATGACCAGTGAAATTCCCCTTTTTTTCCCAGAAATTTTTGTGGTGGGCCAGTCCTTTTTCATGGAATTTTCACTGAATAGAGTCTGCAGCTGCAGACATTCATTCTGCTTTGGTTTTTTCCCCAGTTCTTCCCCTTTTCCCCTGGGAATTTTCACTGAACAGAAACTGCAGATGCAGGCATTGATTCTACTATAGGTTTTTTCCCAGTTCCTCCTCACTTAGCAGGGCAAACTCCAGTGAGATAAACTCCTGATAAAATAAAATAACAGCAGGAAACAAAAGGGGAAAAGCACCTTTATTGGTCATCTTAAACTCAAAGGGATGCTCCCAAAGCAGGGAGATGTGAACCACTGAAGTGATATCACCTCATCCACCCACCTCAAAAGGAAAATTAATAAATAGGCCCCTGAATGTTGTCCAGTGGTTTTGTAAAATGAGAAGTGAGGTTCCAAATACTTGACATCAGCCCCTGGTGGTTGGAACAGACCCCTCCAATCCAATCCTTTCCAGCATTCCCTTTTCCTTCCCCCTCCCCTCTCTGTCCATTCTGTCTGCCCAAGGAAAAAAAAGGGGAATAAGACCCAATAGATATTGATAATTCCCATTAACCAATGAATTTGTTGGAATCATGACAAAAATCTCATCTGGGGGAGCTTCAGGTGTGTGAGGAGCAGGGGGCAGGACTCGGAGATCAGATCATCCTCACTGTTCCCACCCACACGTCCCTTTCTCTCCCCTTCCCAAGGGCAGGAGCAGTGTCCCTCCACGCAGTGTGAGGCAGGTTTTTGGGAAGGCAGGTTTTTCGGAAAGGCAGGTTTTTTGGAAAGGCATCTCTTTATTTTGTAGTGACAGCGATGAAAAGCCGCTGAAACGGCAGCCTCCAGTCCTTAACGGGGACATAAAGCCACTGGAAGTGCTGATAGTCTGGTAGATTATGGAGAAGGGAGCATGGCATGTTCAATGAAGATGGTTCCGTTTATGGAGCTTATTCTGGATCTAAGGAAAAAGGATCAGTGGAAAGCACTGGGAGTTTCTACGGCGACTTTTCCTCTCACGCCTCAAATTGGTGTTTAATTGTGGTGTTTGTCCTGGTTAGCTCCCCACAGTTACCCTCCTGTGCTGGGGGAGCTGGGTGCCACTTGAGCCAGTCAGGAAAATCCTGAAATCCAGGTAATACAAAAACCAGTCACTGCCACCACTAAAAGATGATTTTTTCCATCCTAATTTCTATGTGTTTTCTTCTGAATAAAACAGAGTAATTCTTTTATTCTACACGATGTGTTAGTCTGAGCAAACCAGAGTTTGCTCTGGTGGTACGTCTGTGTCCTTGCCTGCTGCTCCAGGTGTTTCTTAGGCTTGGAATATGTTTCTCTGTGTAGTATTTTTTGCCCTGTATGGCTGTTGTCACAGGTGTGTGCGTAAAAATTCCCTCATGGCCTTGGTTACAACCTCGAGGTTATGGCACCAACAAAACCAGGTTACTCTGCAAAGTGACACAACGAGGAAAATTAGAATTTAAAATACCAGAGAAATATATTCTATATATTGTATAATTTTTTTCCTAAAGAATTAAACCCCCTTTGTGTATAATATTAAAAATAAAAGAAAACTGTTTTAGTGGTTACAGCTGACGTCAATTCCAATACTTAGAAATGCAGCTTTACCCGCAGGAGAGTGTGGGTGAAGCTGCTGCCCAGTAGCTGGCACTATTTCCTTTAAATAAGTTAAGCTGCAGCTTTTTCCTGTGGCAAGGCAAAACAGGGTTCCCATCCCACCATCACTCGAAAATATTTTTAATTTTTCCCAGCTGCAAGCTGCATTTCTAAGCAAACTCCTTGTGTCTGTCTCATATCTGTATATTTGTGAGCTAGCCAACATTTCATGGAGACGTTGTACATATGATATTAATATTGACACAAGTCCAGAGCAGCCTGGTTTTATTTTGAACTGAGACATGTTGCTAGCATGGGTCTGTATAGCTGTGTAGGAATGAGTAGATTTTGCTTCTCAAATAAGGATTTGGACCAGCAAAATTAGTTTTCAGAGGAGTTGTGTGTGTATAGGAATCATCCAAACCCTCTCACCATTCAAGCAGCACCTAAACTAGACCTACCTGAATTTCAAGAGTTCATTTCTTTTCAGCCTATTCAGCTGTTAATATAAACAAAAAACCACCAAAAAGCAAAGAGAAAAATATTATGGTAGAGTTTGTTTTTCCCTATTTTGTTGACTGAATGCTGGTTTAAACTTTCTGGTTCTTTGCCTCTCCAACACTAACTCAGCCGAGCTGTACAGCACATTTTTTTGGTCTTTTTGTATTGGAATCTCCTGAATCTCTTTTTAACAGCATTTGTATTTTTGAATCTGCTTGTTTGAGTAGAGCCATCAGTGTGGCTTCATTTCTTCTGTCCACTCCCATTACAAAAGGTTTTCCAGTAGTTCCTGCAGGAGGAATAGATCCTAAAAGCTGTTTGGCATCCTGATAGCAATTAAGGAATATCCCCAAATTGGCTCCTCCATGATTTCACTGGAAGAAAGACAGGAAGCAAGAATTACTCCTGTGGTTCTGAGTTTCCAGCAAGGGCTGCAATTAAGCCCAGGGAAATGCAGATTTTTCCCAGTGGAAGGGCCTGTGGATCCCACTCAGCTCCCCCCAGGCTGGGGCTGCTCCTCAGAGCTTGGCAGTTTCTGGAAGACTTTGGTGCTCAAGCTTCTGCTGATCTGTGCCTCTTTTTGGGGTTTTATTGGAGCTTTTTAGGGCTTTTTGTGTAAACTCTGTTCGGGAAAAGCAAATACAAACCAAACAGCCACCCCAACAGCAAGCCCCATTCAGGCTGTGAGTATAAAATGGTGAATGGAAATCTGCCCTCAAACAAAAATTATCCCATCCCATATCAGCGACCCACATTATTCACTTGCTATTATTTATGAAGTTCTGTTTTCTATATTTCCTCTTTCAGGTCCAAACATCAAAAAGGTTCCAAAAAGCCTTTTAATTTGGGGGGAAGTAATTTTCCAAAGAAGGGATTGCATAATTAGAGAAATGTGAAAAATTGGCATCTCGTCAACAGAGACCATTTCCCAGCAGCATCTTCATCTGCTGACTCGTGTCTGCTGCAGCCCAAACCAGATAAAATCTAAGGACTGATTAGGCTTGTGACAACCTGCTGCTTGCTTTGGGCTGGTTTTCATGTATTGCCTTTGGAAATCATCTGCAGTGATCAAAAGTCTTTGAAAATTAGGGAATAAAATTGGAGTGGGCTCCCCCAAATCCTCACTTTGGTCTGGAGGGCTGTACCTGCCCACACCCATCACATTTTCCTGTGGGTCACTGCAGATAAACCAGACCCCTCATCCCAGAAAATGCTTCTGTTAAACAATGTTAAATTTCTCTGTTTCAGACCATATTAGTGAGTGTCAAATGCTCCAATAATGGATATAAATCCCCCACGCAGCTCCTGCTCTGTTGCTGCTAAGAGGTGTTTGTGATGTGCTGGTGGTGCTGCTTTTTCCACTCAGATTTTAATTCACAGCCTTAAATCTTGATGGTGGTATTCCACAATGCCTCAGGACCTAAAAATCAAACAGGGAGGAGAAGATGTGCAATGGAACCTGGATTTTTGAACACGGGTTTTGAGGAAAATGCCCAGTGAATATTAAACAAGTGGCTCAAACTCCCAGGAAATCTCACTCACCTGAGCTGTTTCCTCTTCCCCAGTCATTTATTTTCCTTTTTTCCCTGCACTGGCATTTTTTCTGCTGTAAAGGTACCCTGGAAAGTGCAGGTTGGTGATGGTTTTTTAGAGATTTTTTTTTCAAAAGTAAATTAACGGGGCAAGCTTTTCCTGAGGAGTTTTTTGTCACTGCTGGGAGCTGGGCTGTGGTTTTGTCCTGGTCTGTGCCAGGTGAGAGGAAGTGTGACCATGTGGCTCACTGAAAGTGTCACCAACTGCTCTGCAGTTCATGGAACTTCCTGACCTGGAAGGGATCCACAAATTCATCAAAGTCCAGCTTCTGTCCCTGCACAGAACAGCCCCAGAAATCACACCCTGTTCTGAAATAGTGCATTGAGCATTAAATCTTTACGTTGGTTTGTTTAGGGGTTTGTTTGTTTGTTTTTCTTTCTCCGGCCAGGTGTGTTTATTAAAATTACCTGCTGGAAATCCATCTGGATTTTATTAATTAACACCTAGCAGGGAATTCCAGCCTGCCTGCTGGGAGGAGGGAGTCCAGCCATGGGAGCAGAACAGGGAATTGTTAATTATCCCATCCCAGGCTGTGCTTGGGTCCATTTGGTTCTGGCACATTTTGCCTCAGAACAAGTGAGAGGGGAAATGGCATTTTCAGATTTGATACCCAAGTCAAGCCAGGATGTAATTCCACCCATCAGGGAGGAGGCATTTCCCTGGCCCCACAGAGCCAGGTTTGGGGGTTAAAAAAGCCTCTGGAAGAGGAGAGAGAGGGGTCTTGCTGAAAAAGTTGCGCAGTTTTGACTGTACATAAGATTAAATGAATAAAATCAGCTCTTCTTAAATAATGGGGGAAAAAACCCCTCTGTCCTTTCTCCCAGGGGAGCTGTTTGGATTCCCAGAGCAGCATAATATTGATAATTTTTCTGTAATTCTATATATATATATATATATATACACATATACATATATATTAAAATTTAATGACATTATCAAGAACTTGCAGGAACAGCCCCAGCTTCCCTCTCTGGCAAAATCAGGGGATCCAGTCTCCAGAAACCCCCATGGTTCTGCCCTCCAGCAGGATACAAGCACAGCACTGGGCATCAGAGCCCTGCTGGGGCTGGATTTTTAGGAAGAGCATTAGGAATCAAATCTTTAGGAAAATAATTAGAAATCAAATCAGGAAATTACTTTCCCCCTCTGGATAAAATCATGTGTTCATATAGAAAAAAATTTTAAAACCTTTGTTGTAACTCACATCTTAAATAGATCTAATTAGCAAATGATTTAATGATTTTTTTTTTAATGATGGATATTTTTTCTGCTGTGTTGATGTTACACAAATTCCAGTGAGTAGCTCTTTTCCTGGGAACTGCTTCCATTGGCTGAATGGCTTCAATCCAGTGCATGAGAGGTTTTCATCCAAGTTTTCAGGCCAATATTATTTTTGACATGAAAGCAAATAGTAGCACAATCTTTCTGTGTATTAAAAAAAAGGTGGAGTTTTTAAACAGCGACTCCACATTTTGTAAAGAAAAGTTAGAATAACATTCACTGTTCCTTGAGCTTTTGAGAGGAAACCTCAGCATCATTTTTCACTGCCATTATTTTGCAGATGAGAAGTGTATTTAGGTTATTTTGCTTACCTGTAAGAACAGATAGAAAGAAAGGAAATTCTTCATGGAGAATTCCCTTTGTTTGCCAATGGATCACACCCTCAGCTGCATCTCTGTCAGTGTTTATGACAAAAAATCAAGGTACAAGCCACTCTGGAGTAGCAGGACATGTTTACATTGCAGCTCTGGATCTCTCATGTCAAATCTCAAGTGATCTGCACTGATTTGTTGTGTTTTCAGGCAGGAGCCCCTCGGGGGGTTTGAGCCAAAGCATTCTGTCTGTTCGTTTTTTATTATTATGGTTCTGACTTTAAACAAGAGACTTTGTAATTTCATGAGAAAAAGATCAAAGCAAATGTGGTGTCACCATCACAATGTTACTTTTTTGGGAGCTAAATGTTAGTGTGCATTGATTAAAGTTTAGATAAACGTGTTGTACTGTAGTTGCTGTTTGTACCGCGCAGATGTGCACGTACGGTTTGAAAAGATATTTTCATTTTACATGAAATACAACTTTGCTAATAAAAGTTTGACTTGATGTAATCTTCAAAAGCCTTGGCTGCAATCAGCAAGTTTGTTTTGTTTGATTCTTTTTTCACTTGACACTGTTTATTTGCTGGGAATCTGATTGAATTGTGACAGCCCTCTCTAGGCTGTGACATGTGGGTTTTTATTTTGGTTTCACACCAAGGTTGAGCTGCCCTTGGCTTTCACTGGGATTTTTGGACACCATGGATCATCAGCCCTGTAGGTACGACACCAAAGCAGGATGAAGCTGACCTGCAAACAGCCTGGATTTAATTCCTCATTGATTCCATGAGATCCTCTCCTGGACCAAACTATCCCCCTGTATGTTGTTAGCATCTCACACAGGCTTTACTCACCCTGTATGTTGTTAGCATCTCACACAGGCTTTACTCACCCTTTAATCAGCACAAAACCTCCCAGCACACAGACTTTCTACTCCTCTTCATTAAAGATCACCAGAATATTGGTAATCTTATCAATATCCAGGCTCACACAAACCCAATAATCTCTTGTTTTGTCGTTTTTTCAGGGAAAACGACACTTGTGCCTAAAGTCTGGAATCTATATGTATTCATTTTACAGGAATTTAGTAAATGGGCTTTGTTTGCCAAGGAAAATACCTTGGTTCTTTTGTTACTCCCTCTCTTCTCCCCATCACCAGTACTCTGTTCTAGGATTAATTCTACTCTGCCTGCCCATGGGGAAGGTTCTGCAGGTGAACACGAATTCACCCCCTTGATACCTGGAACAGCCAAAGTGAGGACTCAATAAAAGACAGCAGACAAATCTGTGGCAGCTGATATTGCTGGAAATCCATTTTTTAATATATTTAACAGGAATCTGAACTGGTTGATGCTTAAGAGCATCACCCTTGTTGCTGGTGTGGCTTCAGTGCTGCTCTGAGTGTATCTCACTATATTTGTAATTTATAAATTATATAATTTAATTATATAATAATATATAACTTATTTTATTATGATAGTTGATATATGATATCATATATGATATAAATAATGGTTATTATTTATTAGTAGAATTTAATTTAATATATAATTTATAATTCACTGATATCTGAGCTCTGCACATTTCTAAGCCTCATTTAACAAGACTTGGTTGTTGTTTTTGAAGCCCACGTGATGTGACTAAACCCACCCAGAAGAGCTGGAGCCCCATTTCCTTCTGTGCTATTCTGAGTGTATTTCACTGTATTTCAGTGAAAGAAATTATATCTATTGTTTTGTTTTTTGGTTTTTTGCCCCATGTTTTTAGCTGCTGCACTTCAGCAGGAAGGCTTCAGGATTTTTTAAATGCATTCTTCACCTGCAAGAACTGAATACCCTCAGTGGGAATGCAGTCCTGTGCTAACAGGCATTCACCTTTCAGGGAGGCATCAAGGGCATCCCAAGAAGGTTTTATTATAATTCATATTCTGGAATAATGAGATTTACACTTTTCTCAATAGCATAATGGGGAGGAGAAAGTCCCACAATCATGTGCTTCACTGGAGTGAGAATAAAGGTGCTGCTGCCACCAGCAGGTGTGTGGGAGCAGGTGGCACAGAAGTTTAAGGATAAAATATGGGATAAAATTCAATTTATATGAAACATGCATTTAAAAATATTCTTGGACTATTTAAAATGAGAGTGAAGTAACTTCCACGGGTGCAGGAGCTCTGGTTAATTATGATTTAATGTTATTAAATATTTGATGTTTTGCTTTTGGGACAAAGTTGTCATTATTAGACCTGGTTTGGGGGCAGAGCATTCCTTCTAATGCTCAAACATTTCACTCTGCTCACAAGGAAATGTCATCATTTCTCCACTTCAGCATCTGTTCATCAGCTGGGAACGCAGAGGAGCCCCTCAGGGAAACACCAGCATTTCACTCTGCTGAAATGTCTGAGCTCTGCACATTTCTAAGCCTCATTTAACAAGGCCTGGCTGGTGTTTTTACTGTGCTTGAAGCCCACACGATGTGGCTAAACCCACCCAGGAGAACTGGAGCCCCACCCCATGCCCTGGATGTAGAAATGGGCATTTCTGTACAAAAAACACCGCTCTTTGCATTTCAATTTTCTTTTTTTCTATAGAGTTTGTACTTCTGTGCTTCACATCCCTCCCAGCCTGGGGTTACAGCATGTTCTTCACCCTTTGTTTGGAACACTGGGGCAGGAATACCTCAAACCAGAAAATAGGCAGCAATACCCTGAGTTTTGTGTGGGGTTTTTTTTGCTTTTACCACCTGGTTTTGTTTGGGGGTCCCAAAAGTTGTTTGCAGTAGTTTGATTGACTTAAACTCTAAAAATGGATGGTTTTGGTGGCTGTGCTTCACCTGGGATGGGGATGAGAAGCAGGGATGTGAGGAGGAGTGGGAACAAGGGGCAGCTGAGGCTGGCACAGGACCAGAGCTGGGTCATTCCCAATCCCTCCTCCTGCAGGAAGTGAGCTACAGGAGGAACCTCTTTGCTGATTTTCCTGGTGGCAAATCAGCTTTTCCTTCCAGTTTGGGAGGGAATTACCCTCGTGGTGAGAAGTGGCTTTCCCCCACCTCTGGTGCTGCAGCTCCTGGATCAGAGCAGAGGCTGTGGCTCCCACACCTTCCCTGGGCTGGGACGGAGCTGGAGCTGCTGGAGCCCCATGGAAAGATGGACCAGGTGAGAGCAACCAGCACTGGGAACAGGGGTTTGGTGCTGCTTTACCTGGAAGAGGATGTCAGAAGACCCTGCTGAGGAGATCTGAGGGGCTGTGGTCTCTCCAAGGGGGGGTTTGCTGTCCCAAGGCAGGTTTTCCCCATTTTCCCCATGGCTGCTCTGCTGTCTTTTCCCTGGAATGTTTAAAGGGTTTTTTTGTCCCTAGGGCAGCCAGGCTGCCTCCCCTGCACAAACTTGGTTGTTTTCTTCCCCTCCTGGCTATCAGGATTTATCTGTGTTGGTTGGTCCCTCAACTCCTCCGTTCCTGGGCTTAGAGAAGTTCCAGCCTGTTTTGTGTCTGTGCTGTGTTCAGGCTTCTCCTTCCCCATGCATATTTCTCACCCCCTGTAACTCCCTCATCTCTTTGGGGAAGTTGTGTTTCATTGGCAGCTGCACCTGGGACTTTGAATTTAGCATGGATGGAGGTGTCTGAGCTTCCAGCCTTTAAAAAAATTCAGTTTTTTTTTTTAAGAAGACAACAATTTTCCCAAAGAAATTTCCATTTGCTCTTCTGGGCGATGAAGAGAAGATCTGGGCAGGAGTTCAGGCCCTCCCCAGTGTGTTCCTGGTGTGGGACCTGCCTGAGCCTGGTCCTGGGCTGGGATTTAACCTGGGAATTGCTGGTGCTGCTCCCTCCTGTGCATCTCTGCAGGGGGCTGGACACGTGGGGCTGCTGCTGCTTTCAAATGAGTTCCTTTTATGATTATTTATTAAATAATGAAAAGCATAAATGCACTTTCTAATAAAAATCACCTTGCTATGTGTAAGCCTTTATGACTTCAGGCAGTCAACGTTCTGAGCATTTATTTTCCTCTAAGTGGCAATTTATGTGGAACGTGCATTAAAAAAATATTCCTGGACTATTTAAAATGAGAGTGGAGTAACAACTTCCAGTGGTGCAGGAGCTCTGGTTAATTATTTATCATTTTGAAATGTACATTTTCCAAGCTCAGCATGGAGCCCAGAGGCCACTAAGTAAATAAATTTACATAAAATGCAGTGAAATCAGATCATTTGACACAGTAATTCACCTAATTAAAAAAAAATGCAAAAATCTTGAGGAAAAAGAGTTGCTGCAGAGAGGAGTGTCAGCAGAGGGGTGTGGAAGTGACAAATGGAGTGGGAATAGCTCTGGAATACTGAGAGGTGGGGAAACACCATGGAAGCTGCTAAAGGCACTTGTTTTCATTGTTACCTCATCAGGATGAGTTGAGGAGGAAAATGTCTCCTGAAAATATTTCCTTTGTTTCATTTCCCACAACCATCAGTTGTTGAGAACTTAACATTTACTGATTGGTTTCTTGGAAAATATTTACTGAAAACCCAAAAAACTCTTCACTTTTTAGTGCATTTTTTTATGACTCCAAGGCTGCAGATTATTTCCTGTCCCAAGGCCTCTCAGCTGCCAGGTTTTATTCATTTTTCTGAGGGTTTTTTTCTGGGTGTTGTTTTCCTCTGCTGGGCTCAGTCACTCTCCTGCCAAGGTTTTCACTCTCCCAGGGCAGCAGCATCTCCTTGGCTTTATCTGGATCCAACTTTTCTGAACTTCCCAGCTCCTGGAGCCCCAGAATGCAGAATTAACAATAAGATGAAGAATTCAAGTTTTGTGTTTTCAAATCATTTCAATAAGGAGAAAATAGAAGTACAGCCTACCTCAAGGAATAAAGGTCATCAAGTTTAGTCTGATTTATCGACAGTTTTACATTGCAGATCACTTTTTAAATAGAAATAGTTACAAAACCTCTTCCTTTGGGCTACATAATGCCATGGGGGAATGGAAGAACAATGTGCCAATTCTTTAAATAGTCAGGATTGTTACTCTCCCACTGACTCTGCCTTTCAAGAGTATTTGAAAAGGCCATATTTGGGCTCATTTTGGCAAACCTCATCAAAATACACATTTCTCAGCCCTATTCTATCTGAGTTTAAATTTCTCCACATCTCTCCTTGCTGAATATTAATTTTTTCTCACCTCTGCCATTGAAGTTTGCAGTTTAGGAAACTTCCAGCTCCATGGGCTCATCAGCCGCTTCTCAGCTCCTGCTGTACCTGGAGCTTTGTGTCATCCTGAGACAGAGCTGAGCCCATTTCTTCTTCCAGTCAAGATAATAACTGCAAAGAACTGATGGGTTTTGCTGCCATTGAAAATGCAGACTAATTCTTGCCATAATTATCAAGTCTTTAACTGGTAATTGCACACTGTTCCCATCTATCTGCTGTCAGATTTATTTCTGTAATTGACCTCCTGGTCCAGGAATTAGAGACAGCCTTTGATTATAGGTTCAATTAGTCTTAGAGCATCATGGGTTTTTCTTTCTTCTTTTTTTTTTTAAGGTATTTTAGCTCTCCAGCCCGTCAATGGAAGTATAAAACATGTCACTAAATATTTCTTACCTTTATCACTATTAGTACCTGCTGAGTCTCATTTTATCCAGTCTGTACAGATACATTGAGGAGGGGTTTGGATGAGAAAGGACTGACTTTGTGCTTTTTCTTACTTTTAGCCTTTAGGGACGCCTTTTTGGGGACAAGGAAATGGCTTTTCTGTGGTGGTGGTGCTGAGCTGCTACACCCCCAGTGCTCCCCACCTGATGTGATGCTGTGGAGCTTGAGAATTGCACCTAAGCCTGAGGGAAGTGGTGGGAGCAGCCCAAGTCGTCCCTGAGAGCTGGCCTTCAGTCAATCCATTCATTGGATTATTAAAATGTCATGAGGAGTCAGGGAATTCAGAGTTTCCCCTCTCTAACTTCACCACTGCATCAGTTACCAAATAAATGGGATTTTTTTTCTTTTCCCCCGTACAAAACAACAAGCTTAGCTGCTTCCCTGAGACTATTCATTTTCACCACATCAGGAACTTATTAATTCTTGATGAGAATTCAAGCATTAATCAATTCTTGATTGAATTCTCCCCAGAGGGAAAGAGGAGAAACTGGGCCAGATTTGCCTTTTGGCTGCTCTGAGTTCTGTCTCTGGCCGAGCACATCTGGAGCACTGGGATGATCAGTCTGCTCCATATCAAACACATCTCCAGAGCTGGTGGGGCACTCTGAATTCAATCTCCCTGTACAGGTGAGGGAAAAGGGGTCAGAGATCCTTTGCAAAAAATGCTTTAAAACCTTAAGATTAAAGTGATTTACAAGTGTTGCTGATGTTTTCTCCCTTATGCCCCAAAACAACCAAACCCCAAACATATAATCTTATGAAAAATACGTCAAAACAGCCCAAAAAATGTTGTTCCTGTTAATTGCAGGAGAGGAGGAGTCATTGAGGTCTCAGGGGGTGGCAGTGTGATCCCAGAAGGGTTTGGGTTGGAAAGCTCCATCCTGTCTGGTTTGGGGCTCAAAGTAGCAGAATTCTCTGCTGTTATTTGAGCTTTTGCCATGCTGGGCATCACCAGCAGCGCCAGGTGATGATGATGATGGGTTCTGTAGACAGTAATGGCAATGCAGGCTCTGCTTTCAGCTGTGAATGGCTCTAGAGGAATTAAATGGGTAAAAAAGGGAAATATCCAAATTTTCTCTTCAAAGACACTTCACACTCAAATTGTTAAGGAAAATCCCTTGGTGTACAATGGGATTGGGGGTTTATGGATTGCTGTCCTGCCTCCCAGGGAAAGAGAGAACCTCTATTTCAACCAGCCTCAGCTGGGCAGGAAGGGTAGAAAACAGCTTTAAAAGGTCAGGAGGGGAATAAGGGAGCACTTAAAAGAAGATGTCAGCAATGAAATGGAGATTTATCAATTCTAGTGACCTGTATAAGCAGATGAGAGGAGTTGTAGCTGGTCACTTAAAACCATGTAAATTTAATTAAATTGCTATTGCTTGCAGGAAAGAGAGAGTATTGAATATAACAATGAGTGGCTCTTTGTGACCTTTTGGGAGCAGCAAGTAGGAAGCAGGCCCAGGGAAATGGCACTTGGAGCAGCCTGCAGTGGCCCTGTCAGTCCCAGGCAATTAATACAAATGAGCCATCAGCATTCCAGGTCAGCTTTCTGCTGGCTGGAATACAGGATGGGGTGCTGGGCCACGGCTGCTGGGAAATAATCCCCACAGGAGGTTTCTACTTTGGTTTTGCAGGGTGGAAGGAGCTGGTCCCTGGGGAAGGACCATGGAATTTTTGGGAAGCCAACACAGAACGTCTGGAGCAGCTGGTGGGAGATTGCCCTGAGTGTTTCCTAAAATATTCCTAAAATATTCCTAAAATATTCCTAAAATATTCCTAAAATATTCCTAAAATATTCCTAAAATATTCCTAAAATATTCCTAAAATATTCCTTATTCCCCTAATTCAAGGTGCATCACATCCAGCAGGATGGAGCCCTAGATTAGATCCCATCTCCACAGCAAGAGAGTAATTGATCAATGCACGGAAAATTAGTGGCTGCTCGCTTTGATTGTGTCTGGTTCATGCTAACAGAGAAAAAAAAAATCTCTATTTACTGTTCTCCAAAAGATCCAATTTCACAATGAGGAAAACAATCCAACTCCTCTAATTCCTCCCCTCTTCTCCTGTCCCTGGCAAAACACTCTGTCAATGGCAAGTGGGGTGATCAGGAGCCCGTGGCAGGGAATGGAAGTGAGGAGTTGGGTAAGCTTGAGAATACAGAGCATGAAAAAAAATGCATGATCAGTGAGTTCAAACTTATTAAATAATGTTCTTAAAGTGTGATAGGAGAGAACAGAAGTGCACCAGCCCGTTTTCAGGTGCACCCAGGGCTGCTGGTGCCTCTGGCCTGTCCCTGGAGGGAGGAGGGTGATGCTGCCTCACAGGAGGGAATAATTGATCTCCCAGCAGTGATTAAGAGGCAGTTAAAGAGCAGCTCCTCTCATCAGACTCTGTTAAATCAGTAAGTCTGCCTAACTGGCACCTAAAATTTTTAAGAGCCATCTGAGCTGCTCTTTGGATCGTTAATGTTTATTTTTAATAAGTCCTGGCTCGCAGGGGAAGTTCCATAGGCTGGAAGAAAGCTGGTGCTCTGCCATTATTTAAAGAGGGTAAATGGGCTGACCTGAGTAATTAGAAGGCTGTCAGATGAGCGTGCAATCAATATGTGTTTGATAGCACCAAATGGAAGGTCATCTATCCAGGAATAATGAATGGAGCTGGTGCAGGCAGCAGAGGAGATCTTATCCCGAGGAGCAGCACAGAGCAACAGGAGAATGCTGAGCAGGGCTGGGGAGAATCCCTCACTCTGGCATGGAGAGCTCCTTGGGGGGATGCTGCTGGCCTGGTTTTGTGTCTGCAGGTCACAAAGACACTTGGGAATTCAGGGCAAATTCACCAGAATAATGAAAGATTTTTGCAGTCCACCATAGAAAACTGGAGTCTGCTTAAGCCATAGAGGAAAGGTTTAATTCATTTTATTTTCTCTTCAGAAACTCATGAGCTTCGTGATTTTAATGCAACCATCAAAACCTTGTGCTGTCTCTATATTTTTTCCAGATTCATTCCTTATTTAATTGACAAAATTACAGAATTCACAGAATGACCAGGTTGGAAGAGACCTTAAATATCATTGAGTCCAACCCAGCCCCAACACCTCAACTAAACCCTGGCATTGAGTGACACATCAGTGACAACAATTCTGCCCTGGTTTTCCCCTTTAGTTGGCTGTTGGGTCTTCTGAATGAAATTGCTGATGGATTTTGGGGACTTGGATTGTGCAGTACCAATACACTTCACACCTTAATATTGGGGTTTGTAAATTAATTGTGTTTCAAAGAAACTGCCAATGACTCTTTGAGAAAAAAAGACATTAAAATCCTATAACCCAGTAGGAACTGAGTGTGGAAGGGCTTCTGCAGAGGGCAGAGCAGCTGGATCTTCCTGGGTACTCCCACCCTGATTTCCCAACAGGAGTTAAGGAAATGTAGAAATTAATGGTGTGGTGGGAATAAAGATGCTCTTGACAAATTTCCCTGTTAAAACCCTATATTTTTAAATTATTGTTTGACTTTCTATTTAAGAACTGCTTTTCAGGGTTTAAATGGCAACTTCTATTTGGAATTTAAATCCATCTTTCGGAAGGTGAAACCTAAATGAAGTCCATCAAATCATTCACTGGGGAAAATTCCAGGCTGCAATGTTTGCAGTAGAACTTTCCCACTCCATTTTCCTGTTTTCCCCCAGGTTAAGATTTTAACCTTTCATTTCATTCCTTGGCAGCTGAAATTTGATATTGATATTTCTCACAAACCAGGCCAATATTTATTTCCTAGACCTAGCTAGGAGTAAAAACCACTTTGTGAGGTGGAATTCCCTGGGAGCAGCAGACAGTCAGGTTGGAATGTGGATCTCTGGATGAGGGAACAGCTCCTGAAGGCTTTGCCAAACCCTTTCCTTTCTCTGCTGTGCTGGGCTGGCATCTGCTGCAGCCTCTAGGATATATTGGCTTCTAAAAATTCACTTTGTCAGACTCTCCTTTGACTCTTTCTTTCCCTCCCTTCCAAATTCCAGTTTTCCCCCCTCTCCAGGGAAATAATCCTTTGAAGCTTCCCCACTGTATTCATATTAAGGTTATTAAAATATTTGTTGGGTTCCTCCATGTGGGGAAATTCTCTGAGGAGATTCCAAGGATTGGGAGTCTGGTTTGGCTCCTCCTCCTGCCTGGTTAATCAATTTCTGCTCATTTCAAGTTAATGAGCCTGATTATCAATATTTCACCAGCAAGTAAATGGAATTGTATCGATTTAGGTGGAGCCAAGTCAGATTTCTAAGTTAACTTTTAATCCCCAGGATCCAGCTCAGTGGGGTACAACTGGCAGGATAACACCACTTTTTAATCCAAAGCCATTATCAAACACCTTTGTTCTTTTTCTGAGTGCTCACCACCCTACAAATCTTATTCTAATGTTTTTCTTAGTGTGCTCTGTAGCTCTTTAGTGTTAAAATTAAGAAAACAAGCATTCTTTTAATTATCTAGCAGTGGTTGGCTTGCTGGCTTAGTTTTTTAATGAGTGTTTCTTTGTTCTTATCTCTAAAGAAACCTCTGCCAAAAGTCAGTGCAGTGCCTTTGCAACTGCAGCATTTCCCAAAGAGAGCAGCAACCTTCAAGGTTATTTTTGGAGAGAATTTTGTCAAATAATGGCCACTTTGGGTTACTGTGGACAAAAAAATAGTCACTGGTCAGCTGACAGATTGTCCTTAGTTGCCAAGTCCTAAAAAAGAGAAAATGTCCTTTTTAACTCTTAATATTTCCAAATGTGATGTCCACAACTGGGCAAAGACAGGATGAGTGAGCACACATCCCACTTTTTGTGAAATATAGAGACCTCTTTTTATAGGGTTTCTAATGAAGTCTTTGTTATTGTAATATGTCCATATTTCTGAGTGTTGTCTGGTTGTTTTTTGTTGGTGTTTGTGCAATAATACATTGCTGGTAAATGGCTGTTAATTCCAAGGAGCTGTAATTTTATTTAAGAATTCTGCTTTCCACTTGAGTGACTTGGGAGGAAATTATCAGCAACTTAATATGGAACTTTAATCATGCAACCTGGTTTAGTTTTGTTTATTTGTGTGTTTGGGCTTCTATTTATCCTTATGGAGAATTGCAACCCAGAGAAATGAATAAAACATAATTATTTCCCAGGGTGCACTGATCATCAGGAAGGGATTTCTAAGGAATGTCAATCCTGCAGCATCTCTGTGGTGTTGCCTGTGGAACTGTGACATTTCAGGGCTATAAACTGGAGAACAGGAGCGGAGGGTTGTCTGTGTCCTGGCCACCAGCAGCACGTCCCACCACGGGTCCTCTGCTCTTGCTGGGATGGGCTGGGGGTCTCTGCTGGGCTGGAATGATCAAACTCATGATCTGCTTCAGCCAGGAAAGAGCTGAGAAGGAAATGTGGCATTAAAGAGAGGCAGAGCAAAGCCTCCCAGGGCTGGGATGCTGCTGATCAAAGCACACCCAGGGACGTGAGCTCGGCTCAAAGGCTCCAGCCACAGCTCTCATTTATCCATGAATATATTCCTTCTGCTTCCTGCTCTATCAGTTACTCTTTCTGTTGTCTGTTTTGCCTAGGAGGGGGTCATTATTTCATGGGGGTCATTATTTCATGGGGGTCATTATTCCATGGTCCTGCTCCAGTCATTATCAATTGATGGCATCGTTTCATGTTCTTCACACAAGAATTCCTGTAGGGTCTCTGTCCTGCAGTTCCTGCATGTGGCCAGCACAACAGCAGTGAGGAGGAAGGTGTGAAGGCAGCTTTAGGATTTTTGCTGGGTTTCAGTCCAGTCACTTCCCCAGGTTGTGTTCTCCAGCATCCCATGGATGCTGTGGCACAGATAAAATAATGACACCACCTGGATTTTGGGGTGTTTGTTTCACCTCTGTGGTCTGTGAGGAATTGCAGCCCAGGATGCAGATTCCCAATCCATGCTCCCACACAAATTAGGGGTATCTTTGGAGATCCTTTTCCTGCTTGCCATGGAGGCTGAAGATTTTGGGTGGTTTTTCTGCTGCCTGTGTGTGGTTGGACTGATCCTGCTGTCTCCTGGGCGGTGAGACACTGGAAGCTGATCAAAAACCATTTGGGGTCATCCTAATTTTCTAAAGTGCCTCATGCAGAGAAAATATCTTTCCAATAATCTCTTCAGAGCAGCTCTTGGGTTCTTTGCATGACCACAAGGCTCAGCAACAACCTTAATATGGATTTAGAACCCCCAGATGCCAGACAGGGAGGAGGTACCAGTTATGTGTTGCCAGCCCCTTGTTTCCAAGAGTTAACTGAGACCTGCTAAAGGAAATATTATTGATTAGCTTTCAGGGTAAAAAATTAGCTATGTTTGCCCAGATATGTTCAGCATCATTGTATATTGACTAAATGTATGAAAGATAGATAAGATACAACCGTGATAGGCACATCTTGTCTGAAGCAATGGCCTTCATTAACTTGATTATTAAAGTGAACATATTAACACTGTGTCCTGCAGCCCCTCTGCCTCCCTGTGTGAGCAGCAGCATTTCAATCTTGTATTCACTGAGCTCTAATTCCAGTTTTCCAATGATACAACCTTCAGGATAACGTTTTCCATGCTCTTCTGAGAGACAGGGAAGCAGAGAAGGGGTGAAAACACCACCCTGAGCAATTTGGACTAAACTTGAGGAAAACCAGTTTCCTTCACATGAATAATTAAGTTTATTTTCACCATTGGTTTGAAAAATGGGAAAATCACTTCATTTTCCAGACAACCTGATTCATCTGCTATTTGCAAGGTACTGCTTGAAACCAAAAATGAACATTTAAGCAGCAGGGATGTTGTCACTGAAAGAAAAACAAGGATGTGCTCACCTTGTGGTTGGATTTGCTGTGCTGCACTGAGGTTGCCTGGGCCAGCTCCATTTATTCCAGACTTTGTGAGGAATTTGGCTAGTTGCTGTGATGAATTAAGGGGCCAAGAAGATGAAGTGCTTTAATCATAATTGCCTGTTCAAGAGCCAAACTTCAAGGCAAGGATTTAATATCTTTAAGTGCAAGAGATAATAATAATGGCGAAAGTTACATTGTAAGGAGTAATTTCAGCTTCTAAAATAAGTCTCTGGAATAATACTCAACCAAGTAATTTGTGTAGCTACATAAATATTCCCTGTGTTCCTTTAAGCAGCTCTTTTTTTTTCCTTCAACTCTGCAAATTACCCTTTTATGAGATGCTGTACAAACTAACTACTATATCTATTCAGAGTATGATAATATCTCCTTGCCTTTGAATGAAATATTTGGCCCTTGAGGATATGCCAGTAGCTCTCCTCACAAAATACCTGGAAATTGAATAAGATCTGCAGCTTTATTATGTACATATAATGCTGGAACCTGTGGGATTATGTGTAGTAACCTTATTTACAGAACCAGGAGATGTATTTGCAGAATATATTACGGGCTGGGAGTACTCAGTAACACCTTGATAACATCCTTGGCTTGTGTGGATTGATCTCAGAGAAATGCCAAAGGTCTTAGCTCAAAAAAAGGACAAGGGTCCCCAGTACAATCTGAGTATTTAAAGTGCAACATTTCAGAGTGACAGGAATATTATCTTTACCTGACCCAATAATAATAAATCTGTTTCTAAATCCCTTTGGCTCAAAATGCAAAGATCTTGTAAGAAAATGCAGCTTTTCTGCTGTAAGAAGAGCTCAGGGGTGGTGAGTACGCAGATACTCTTCTTTTGAAACTGGAACAGGGCCAGGAATTCTCAGGTATCAGAGAAACAACATTAGTGACCTCATACTTTAAATGCTTTTATTGAAAAGGGAAATTGGTGAAAATACTTGAATTTCTTCCAAAAGTGGATTCCCTTCCCTCTGGAAGCAGGACATGCTCTAGTGAAGAAGCTTTTCCCCCAAATATGTGCAATTTCCCAACATGAACTCCACTTCCTTTGGAAGAAAGGAGGAAAAAAAAATCATAGAGCTCTCCAAATAAGAAAATGGCCCATGTTTGGAAATTGTGAGTTTGAAACTCCTCTTTCTTTGGGAAGAAGCTGGGAAAATGTAGAAACCTTCTCTTTTCAGAAGTGCTCACCTCAGCTACTCTGTGGGCATGAAATCCTTCTTGACCAAAATGTGGACACATTAGGGCTTTGCAAAGCACTGTTGTGGTTTTAGCCATGATGCCAAAGGCCCTTATAGAAACTTCTGAGAAATATAAACACAGGACAAACCAGCTTTATCTGAGCTGAAGGAAAACAGAGGTTTCCAAACTCCTTTTCCCCCGATCCTCTTAGCAGTTCCTTTACAGATAAATAATTCCATTGCATTGCTGTTTGAAACATGCAAGCATGATCACTTTGGTGGCTTTAGTCATTCTGTTTTTCTTTACTAAGCTGTTCTTTACAGGCCTTTTGAGGCACTGGAACAGAATCCATGTCCAATCAAACTGATCAGCATTTTTGGGCATGACTTTTCAATCACAGCATGATGTTCAGTCGTTTAATGTAACTTTATACAACAAAGTTGTTTGGATTATTCCCTAAAGATTATCTGCAGGATCTTCAGGAGCACTTTGGATAGCTCAGAAGTTTCAGCACTATATATATATATTTTTCATTGCTTTCCTGCTGTTTCTGTAATGTTTCCAAAGCGTCAGTGTTGGGTACAGTAACAGAAGAGTTTGCATTTTCCTTCTATGAGACAGCAATGCTGTCTAAGGTGAAATTAAAATAGACTTCACTTATTTGTGGAATTAATTATTAAAATGTGCTCAGCAATCACTCACATCAACTCTGTGCTTACAGGGCTGTTTCTCCCCTCGTGCAAATACCACCAAAACAAAGAGAGGTGGTGCTGGGTTGCTTTGCATCAGTGATGGCCAAACCTCCTCCTGCCTCTTGTATTATTTAAAATGTGCCTTTCATCAGTTATTCAGTGCAGTGCATTTGGGGGGACAAAGTAAACCCTGATTTGTTTGCATCAGCATCTAAACCTGGACATATCAGTCTAAAAATAATAGTTCTGGACTATAATTTTCATTTGGTTCTTTCTAGCTGTCAGTTTCTGCATTAGGCTCAACAAATTTGATTGGATTTGGGGTTTAGGCCTGATTGGGTTTCTGGTTCTCCATCTGTATGGCTGGGGTGATTTAGGAAGAGCCCTGTGGAGTCATCAGGGAGTACCCCCATGGGTCATGGAATGGTTTGAGGTGGAAGGGACCTTAAATATCACCCAATGCCATGGCAGGGACCCCTCCCACTGTCCCAGGTGCTCCAGCCCCAGTGTCCAGCCTGGCCTTGGGCACTGCCAGGGATCCAGGGGCAGCCCCAGCTGCTCTGGGCACCTGTGCCAGGGACTCAGAACCCTCACAGGGAGGAATTCCTTCCCAATATCCCATCCAGCCCTGCCCTCTGGCAGTGGGAGCCATTCCCTGTGTCCTGTCCCTCCATCCCTTGTCAATTGTCTCTCTCCAGGTTTCCTGGGGCCCCTTCAGGCCCTGCAGGGCCACCCTGAGCTCAGCCCAAAGCTTCTCCTGTGCAGGTGAGCAATGCCAGCTGTGCCAGCCTTTCCTCCCAGCAGAGCTGCTCCATCCCTGGGCTCATCCTGGAGCCTCCTCTGGGCTCCCTGAGCAGCTCCAGGGCTGGGGCAGCTCTGCAGGTGGGGAATCACCTGGGAGGGGCAGGATCCCCCCTTTCCTGCTGGCACCAGCCCCCACGGCTGGGACACGAAGCTGACAAAAGAAACCTCACCAGAGTTTCCTGAGATTCAACCTCATTAAGAATCCCTGGAATGAATTTTGCCAGTGGCTCTCAGCAATCCCATCTCCATCACTCTGTGGCTCCATTTAACGGCGTCTGTGTGTGAGCACAGCCTAAAACTGAGGAATTTGGGAGTGGGTGTGAAGCAGGACATTTAGGAGGCTCTGTGAAGGAGCAAGGTTAAAGGTCTGAAGTTGTGTTTTGTTTTTTCCTTTTTTTGTTTCAAAAGAGATGATCTTTGAAATCTTCCCCATCAGTTCTCTCCACGCTCCAATTTCAGTTTTATACCACCCCTCACTGTGCACGCCTTGGCAGGAAACTTGCCCATCTTGCAGAGCCTTGCGTGAATAATTCATGGCAGTGTCATGCTGATTCTCAAAAGGCTGGAATATTTCTTTGGAGAAAATGTTTAATAAGATTCTCCCAAACAACACAAACTATAGCTTTGTAGGAATTTTATGGGGTAGTAGCTCTCAAAACGTTTTGCACGATCAAGGATTTAATGAACTGAAACCCCAAACATATGGTGGCCCCTTCCACCTATTTGTTTCCTGGGCTGAAGCGTGGAGATGAAGCTGCTTAATTGGAGTCAGAAACTTGAATTTGCCACATCTGAAGGCACAGAGAGGAGTTTTAAGAGATAGGATACAGCTCTTTTTTGGCTCCTTCATTTGGGGGATATTATATGACAATGATTGGGAATGAAACAGATTTTACACTGATTTTTTCCAAGCCAACAGCAAATAGCACACAGCTCCTGCAAAAATACTGAAATTCTCCCAGCTGTACTGAGTCCCAGAAATTGTGTTCAACCAGGTGTCATTTAACCCAGCAGAGAGAGGAATTGAGGAATTTGCAGTCTTTGGAAAAAAGGGTGAGTTCCACAACAAATTATGGATTTCTGGGCCTTCCTGAGGCTGAGGGTTGTTTTGGTTGTTGTTTTTTCCTTTTGAAGACAAATTTTAAGCAGGCCTTGGTGATCTAAGAGGCTGGTCTGAAATGGGAAAACCCTTGAAATATTTCAAAATAATTGTGGGTTTTTTTCTTTTTTTTTTTTTTTTTTTTTTTTTTTCCCATGCTGTTTTTGAATTATTCCAGTTTTTTAGTGGGTGATACTTTGCCAGGAAAAAAAAATAACAGAATCAGTCAGTGTAGTTAAAATACAACATCACGTCAGTCTTGGTGTTCGCAGGAACATATATCAGGGTGTATTTGGCAGCTGAAGAATTGGGATAAGTATTTGGTGTTGTTCTGAGGATGGGAGACCACAGAAATGTTTGAGAAGGAAAACTCACAAGGGAGATATTGGTGATATAGAGTTGGTTTCATTACTGATAATCTCCAGTTTAGGAAAGGATGGCGGAGCCCTTTCTCCAAAGTTTCTCCAGAGCTGTGGAGCTGACTGCCCAGGGAGCTGCAGGATCTCCATCCTTGGAGATTTTCACAATTCAATTAGAAAAAAGCTGCACTTAGCCCAGCCGGAAGAGCTTTACTGTGAATGGGGAAGTTGTGATCTCCTGAAGTCCCTTCCAGCCATGATTTCTGTGAGTCTATGGGATTTTAATGGCAAGAGTCATTTAGGATTTCAGTGGAAGGGATCACAGACCCAGGAGTTGGGCATAAATTAAATCTCCCTGGACTTCAGTGGCAGGATTCCAGCAGAACTCCCTGGATCGCCAGCCTGACTGTGCACATGTGCCTGGTCCCCACCTCCAGGATCCAGCCTATTTTCTGCTCAAACCCTGTGACTCAGAAACCTGCACACTCATTCCCACTGAAATGTATTCCTACATGGATCTTGCACCTTGCAGTGCCTTCCAGGGAGCTCATTTAAAGATTGTATTGGTGATTGGTGGTTTTCACTGCTGAAGTCGATCTAAGAGAGATCTTAGATCCCGATCTTATCGGGATCTAAGAGAGCTCCTTAAACCAGCTGATTCTTTTTTCTTTCTCCTAGTTGTCATTTAGTTGAAATTAATATTGTAATTGCTTTCTCTGGGGACTCGGTAACTTTGTGCACTCTCATTTAGGGAGAGAAATATGGATGATGGGTGACTAATGATGCTTAGTTAGGCATTTTTTAAAAATAAATACAGAATCTGTCAATCCGCTCTGTGTCAGAGGGAGAAGCAGCTCCTGTTTTCACACAGTATCTTCCTTGAGGGGATTCTGTCTTGGGAAGCACTGTAATAGGCAGAAGTGGATGGGATTTGACTTTTTTGGCAGTTTTCACCCTTTCCTTTGCAAACACCCTTCCAGCTTTCCCATAACATTCATGGGGGCTGAGAGTGCATTGCTGCCAAAGAGAGAACGTCTTGCAGAGACCATGGCCACAGCAAGACAAGTCCTTATCCTTCAATTTTATAAACAAGGATGATAAAAGTTGGACAAAAAAGGTCTTTAGCCTGAGGGATTGATTTTAGCTGTATTGAGCAGGATGTTGCTATGTGGATTTAAATTAGCTGGATGTGGCCTGGGTGGTTTGGACAAGGTGGACTGGTGTGTCTCACTCTCCCTCTGCTTCCTTTGCCACCTGCTTACTGATAAGTCTTTTTCTTATAACCTATCAATAGTCTGGTGATTGATTAACTCAGTTCAGATTCCTCTGCCTGCAAGGTTCAAAAGGATACAATGTCATTTTACTCAGAAATATACAGTATTTTATTTCCTTCCTGTTGACTCCTCGCCCTTCAAAACTTCATTCCTTGCCTTTTCTCTTCCAGTGAGCAGTCTTGTTTCCTGCTGCTTGAAAAAGAAAAGGAAACACTTTATTTTCCAAGCTTTCCTGAGGGCCAACCTCCCCTCCTTTTACAATTAGCTGGGTGCTGCAAGCTGCAGGGGAGCAGAGGGTGGAGTATGGCAGGGCGAGCAATCAGCTTGGATCCAAACAGAAAAATTCATGACCTAAATGATGCATCTCCCTCCAGATGTCAGAGCAGCAAATAAATGTTTCATGAACTTTGCTTTCCAGGTCAGCTCCAAGCCATGATTTTGTGTTGCTGGTTTAACCCTTAATGTTTAGAGAAAGCAGCACAAGGAGCAGGGAATGTTCCTGGACATCTGTGCTCCTGGGAGGAGTTGTGGCATTAATGCCTCCAGCCAGGGAAAAAAAAAACTGTGCAAGACTGATGCCATAATCTTGAGGATGAGGAATATCATCACATGGAGTTACTTTGTAGAAAAATCTGAGGAAATGGTTTCCCACCCCTGTGAAAATACATCAGTAGCAGCAGGTTCTGTGTCCTGGGGCAAGAGCAGAGGTGGCTTGGCTGGTCCTACAGGAGCCCCACCAGCCTTCTGTGGGCTCCAGGACACTTCTGTCCACCCAGGAATGCTTCTGTTTGCACAGTGGGATGGAGGAGAGGAGCTGGGGGATGACTGCATGGAGGAAGTGAGGGCACAAAGCCAGAACTATGTAATGATGTTTGTAGGATGAACACTTTTCCATCAACCCAATCCTCACAGCTGTAGAAGCACTGGGGGCTTTATTTGCTGGTGAAGGAGCAGCTGTTGGGAATGCTGCATCCCCAGAACATGGATCCCATGTGCCAGCCCCGTGCTGTTGAGCAGAGGTGCCTGGCACCAAGGCCCTGCTCTCTGTAGGATTCACACATGTGCTCCAAACCATTTTCCATGGGGCAGGAGCCCTCTCAAGGCAACCTGGGCCTGCCAGCCCAGCCTGAGCTGGCTGTGCCTGTCCTCAGGCAGCCAGATGGGGCTGCAGACCCTGCGCTCCTCAACAGGGCACGGAGATTGGCAGCAAATTCTGTTAACGAGTGGCAGAATTGATGTGCTCGTGGGCTGCTCCCGCGCTGGAGATTTATTGTGCTCTCCCTTCCTGCTGTGCTGCTGCTGCTTTACAATTAGAGGGAAGCTGGCATTAAAAATATCTGCTGCCCATGTTGGCCTGGAGTTGCCAAACTTCTGGCTCTCTTTGTGCCAGGGAGGGCCTTGCCAGCAGCAGGGCTGTGTTTAAATGTGAGCTCCCGAAAGCGCGGCTCCACTGAATCAGCGCTAATCCGGACGTTTCGCTCGGGGAAGGGGAAGGATCGGGGAGGAAGAGGCACAGCCAGGAGCTTAATTAGCATGGAAGCGCAGGAAAAAGCGGCATGTTGTACAAAAGAGCACGGTGAGAGGTCATTTCCTGTGTTTTCCTGAGGTTTCCCCACAGCTGCTGTGGATGGGTTATTTGGGAGCCGCTGGCTCGGCTCTGGGCTGTGGCCCTTCCCCAAGGTTCCTGCCTGCTGCTGACATCCAGGACACTCAGAGCCCAGTGTGGGGGTCCCATTTATTCCCAGAAGTGTAAGATTTGTTGCCTTTGTCCCTCCAGCTGTGTTCTTCTGGGTTTTCCCTGATGCTGGGATGCTCCAGGTGGGTCAGGGCCTGCTCTCTGTGATGTGCGACCAGGCAGTGAGACTTGTCCCTGCATCCCAATGCCCTTGCCACGTGCGTTCACTCTATCTAAAATAATTCCTGACAGGTAAAGAAGCTGTCAGCTCCTCATTTCCACCTCTCACTCTAATGGTCAGTGATTCTTTTCCTGAGCAATATCAGCACCCCACAGGAGCAAGCACAAGACATTCTCATCCCACAGAAGGGACAACAGTGACAAAGTGCTCAGGATCCTGCACAGGAGGAGTTGAGAAGTAGCAAAGCTTGGGAAAAACAATTAGGAAGGCAGTCTCTATTTTCTAGATATGTTTTGGGAGGGAATGATGGAATTGTTTAGGTTCGAAAAGCCCTCTCAAGGTCATTGAGCCCAACTGTTCCTTCAGCACTGCCAATCCCACCACTAACCCATGTCCCCATGTGCACATCCTTTAAAACCCTCCAAGGCAGCTTCTGCCAGCATTTAAAAATCTTTTTGGTGAAGAAATTTTCCCAAATATCCCATCTACACCTCCCCTGGCATAACTCAAGGCAGTTCCTTCTCGCCCTGTTACCTGGGAGAAGAACCTGGCCTCCACCTGGCTGCAAGCTCCTTTCAGGGAGTTGTAGAGAGTTTATAAGGTGAAAATTCAATCCAAAAAGAAGGAATGAAATATAAAGTTTATTAATAGACTCCAGTAATTCCTATGTGCATTTGTATTCTTTATGGAGTGGTGTTGCTTCTTCCAGTCTGTGTTTAAACTCAGCATGCTGTCAAACTTCCCAATTTTATTTTTTTTTCTCTTTTTGTAGATGTTATGCTTTTTTGTAGTTTGGTTTTGGGTTTGGGGGGGCTTTTTTTAGGTTTTTGGGTACTTTTATGCTAATAGAATCTTCATCATTTTCTGTGATTTTTCCAGTTGTGACATCACTCAATTGCAGGTAAGATCCTGACTTGTGAGTAAGAAGTGCTGAAAGCAAGTTAGGGACAATTTCTTTTTGAATCCCTGGGCTGGTTTTGCCCTCCTCACTCTTGGAGCAGCCAAGTCTCATGGCAGGAGCTGTTTGCTCAAAGTGAGACCGTTTATCTCAGTGTACAGCTGCAATATGAACATGCAAATCACTTTTTCATAATGCATTAAAAACGTTCCACTTGATCAAAAACAAGAAAAATATGAAGTTTCGGAGCAACCAGAGGGGTTTTATTTCTGATATGAAATTATGAAATTATTTTGACATGGAGAGATGCTTATATTTCCAATATATGCTTATATTTCCAATATTGTCAGGAGAGGTCGTTGCTAAATATCCCTGTTGCCTGTATTTCCTTGGAAATATGGTGTTGAGGGCACAAACCCCGGCAAGGTTCCTCCCTCAGTGTAAATGCCAGCCTGTATTCCTGTGGGTTTGAGCTGTGGGCTGCAGAGTGGAGCTGCCAGAGCCAGGCACTGAGCAGCAGAGGGCACTGATCTAACAGGAGTGGGAGAAAAATCATCATTTCACTTCAGCGCAGTCTAAACGGCCCCAAGATTAATCTGTTAATATCCTCTCATTCCTTTCCCTCCTATATCAGTGTTAATTGCCAAACAAGTGACAAGTTCCCCAGTATATTATACTGGTCCATTATACTCTGCTGCTGCAGATATGGTTATTTGCAAATTTGCTACAGACTCCTCCACAAACTCCTGAGGGTTTTATGTTGCTCTTGTATGTATGAATACAAATAAATAGAGGCTGCAGTTCCATCTATATCAAATTTAATCTGCATGCTGTTTAAAGCAGTCTAAATATTAAAACCGGATTATTGGAGTTTTCCACGGGAATCATTTTATTTTTCAGAGTTTACTTTCAAATCAACTTGTCTCTTTCCTTTGGGTTTGTTTCCCTCCAAAAAGACGCTTTCTTCTCAGGATTACAGTGTTTTTATTGGCTCTGCACTCACTAGTGTATTTAAGGAATGGTTTATACCTGTTGTCGGCCGAGCTGATGAATGCACCCACCACGGAGACTTGGCATAAATAGCCATCATAAACCTGGCTGCATAAAATGCACGGCATGAAATGCAAAGGGAAAGGCCAGCATGGATGTGCTGGGGTGAAGGAGGAGGCAAACAGGGCCAGAAGCTCCTGCTGGTGCTGCCCAGCCCGGGGCAGAGCAGAGCTGAGGGACCCCGGGGGCTGCAGACAGAGGGTGTCAGCAGCACTGATGGAGCTTGGCGTGTCTGCAAATTGCTCTGACAGCCAGGGCCCTATAAAATTTTAATTTGAGGAATGAACCTGCTCTAAACTTTGCGAGTCGAGCCCTGCAGCTCGCGGCCTGGGCAAGATTTTTGCGAAGATAAATGAAAACAGACTTAAGGACTCTGACAGCAGCCGGTGGGCAAGGCCCCGTCTCGTGTCTGACAAAGAGCCCCGACCTGTGTCGCGGAATTGGGGTCAGTAAATAAATATCAGCTGCTGTAAGCACGTCTGCAGTGTCACAGCGTTATTAAAAGCCTTTCAGGGCGAGCAAAGGACACTTGTGTAGAGGTAGCCTTGGGCTCTGGCCGCCTGCAGACGGTGGTTTATTGTCAGTGCTGTGTTAGTGTCACTGAGAGCATCGTGGCAGGTGGAACTGCACCCTGCAGAGCTTCCTGGGATTTGGCTGCTTCGCTGCTTTTGGAAGAGTTTTCAGTGGAAATCCTATTCCTGAAAGTGTATTGTGGTTTGTTACGGATTATCGAGGCTCAAACTAGGAAAGGGATCTCGCTCTGAGCTATTTGGGATCAAACCCCAAAACTAAATCCAAATTAAGACACTTAAGTGGGACCACTAATGGCAGCCCTTCTTGCTGTTTCCTGATTATAATTAAAGTGGGAAAGCATCTTGAATAGAGGAAGGGGCTACCCCACCTCCCAAAACATGCTAAAAGCAGCAAGCTTAGTGCTTTTTTTGGGAAATTCCTATCTGAATACAAGTCATACTGTTAGCAGGCAGCAAACAACTGCCAGCTTCAACAGAATAATACCAAATTAGTGCTCTCCAGCTGAAGACAGATGCCCACTTCATATGTTCAAACATATTCTTCTCCAATATGGATGTAGCACCTTCCCAGTTGATGGGAGTGAAGTTTTGTGAGCATTAACTACTTTTCAAAATACAATATTCACGTTACGTGGTCATTGCTTTAAATAACTTTTTAATGTGAACTGCTTTAATTGTAAGTTTTGGGCACATTTTTTCTGTCTTTTCCTCCACTGGGTGCTGTTTTATCACCTCAATATGAAGGCAGCTGGATTTTGTGCTTAATTACATTTTATACGTGGCTTAGCATTGCCCATTTGACAGAGAACTTATTCATGACTCTGGATGTGAAGCAGAATCTGGCTTTGGTTCAATCTGACAGGCAGCAGGTCAGACTTGAATATGTGGTGGCTTTCTGATTTGTTTGTTTGATTTAGTCTTGTTTAGCAAATGCCAAAAAAGAATTTCCTCCGCTGAGTTAGGTCATCTCAAGTGAGGTCAGTCAGAGTGGGCTGCCCAGAAAAATCCCTGATTTTAAGCTGTGGTTTAGTTCATTCCTGGCAAAGGGAGGCAGCCCAGGATTTTCTGCTGCTACAGCTGCTCTTGGGCACTGGTTGTGACCATGAATTGCTTCCCAGCTTAGCTCCCACTGCAGGATCTGGGTTGGACTTGCCCAAAGTGTGTGTGAGATCCCTCCTGAGATGGATTTACATATTTGATTAGTGTGAGGGAAGCAGGGAGCCCAGCTTTAGAATGCCTGAGCAGAAAATTTAATGTAGATACTGCACGAAATCCTGAAGGGCAGAGATGCATGGCAGGGCCTTATCAGATACCACAGAATCCTGGAATGGTTTGGGGTGGGAAGGAACCTTAAAGCCCATCTCATTCACCCCTGCCATGGGCAGAGACACCTTCCACCAGCCCAGGCTGCTCCAAGACCCATCCAACCTTGAAATATCAGCTACTGCACAAAGAGAAACAGCACTCTGTATGTCAGAATCCAAAAGCAAGAAAAATTCTTTATTATGATCCAAAAAGGAGAGAAGAACTTGGTGTTTCGGGTACGGGAGCCCATCCTGGAAGCACCAGTTGGGAAATGCCCTCATATCATCTGAAAGGAAAGTGAAAAAGGAGAAAAAGAAGTAAAAAGGGCAATTTACAGCGACTGTAGGAATGTTTCTAAGTTGGGAATGTGAGGGAGGCGCCCAAAGAGACCCCAGGAAGGTCTGGGGTCCCCATCCCTGGAGGTGTCCAAGGAAAGGTTGGAGGTGGCACTCAGTGCTCTGGGCTGGGGACAAGGTGGGGATCTGGCACTGCTGGGACTCTTTGGATGATCTTTGAGATCTTTTCCAACCTCACTGGTTCCATGATTGAAGGGGAGAATTGTGGCATCCATCATTTTCAATGTGCAGAAAATTCAGCAATTCTTCCTATACATGATTTCCTAAAAAATAACTTATTTTTCCTCGCCAGCCCTACTGCCATTTCCCAGAAAACAAAGATACAGCCAGGAATAATTGCTTTAGCCTTTAGTTTTGAGTGGAATTTTTTCTTTTCCTCTGCCAAACAAATAGAAAAAGCAGTTGGACTGGTTTAACATATACTCCTATCTAAGAAAAAAAAATCCAATAGAGATGAAGATAACTTTATTTCTGTCAGCAAAGAAAAATATATATTTGATCCAATCTGCACTAAACTTTTCTTTGCAGTTCTTGAGAAATAAAAATGAAAAAAAAAAATCCATATATCACATTCTTGGCCAGTATTTGATGACATTCCCCTTCAGTTTTTCCTTCTGTTTTCTTACTAACTACAACAAAAAAGGGAGAGTGTAAGTTTATGTACCAGTAAAGGTAGAGCAGCAGAGTTCCCAGGCACCTCATTTTACAATTTGCTTTGACATGAAGTGAGAAATAACTGAGCACAACCTTTACCACAATAATTGGATTTTTGCCATCAGGAGAAGCTTGTTACATTTGTGTCCTCTGAGAAATAATAAGCTTTTTAGGTTGAGTTTTATAGACTCCACTCTCTGTAACCTTAGAGGGATGTGATGTGCAGGGGTTGGATCCTTCCCTGCCCGAGCTGATCATCTCTCATCCTTCTGTCAATAGTGGTGCTTGGTTTACACCACCACCACCTCCAAATCATTCTGTGAGACATGCCTTAGAACACAGGCTGATTTTACAGCAGACTCCTCTGTCCTCCTCTTTTTTTTTTTCTTTTTTTTTTTTTCTCTTTTTTCCTTCTGTTGTTTCGCGTTTTGCCACTGATTTTTTGCCCTTTGTGCAATTTCCTTGAAGAATTGTAGGAAAATAGAATTAATTATAAAATCTGCATAGATATTGCACCTGGAAATGTCAGTTAGGTCAGAGCCCAAGGATGAGCAAACTTTTTTAGCTGGGGATAGGAAATTTAATTTTAGCATCTCAAGTGTTTTGAAGTTGGCTGGGATGTTTCTCTCCATCACATCTGGGCTCCCCCAATCCAAAACACTGCTTAATTTCATGCATCTCATTAAACATGTGAGTAATTTCATAGATTTCATTAGTACTACCTAGAACTTTATCATATACATTGATGATCGTGTCCAGATTTGTCAAGGATTGATTTTGTCATTCTCCAACCTATGCTTGAAGCTGAAATGAAACAAATGCTGAAAAGAATATAAGAAATTGTTACTTGGATTTTTTTATTATACCAAATTCCAAAATATTTGTACCTATTGTGATATTGCTTCAGTACTGTGAGTACATGCTTCAGTACTTTGTACATGAGTACAAAGATAAAATGTGAATTAAAAATATTCTATTATGATTTTTTTATACTGTAAAAGAAGCAACAGGAACATGGCACATGACTATCACCATTCATGACCCCACGAGATTGGCGTTTCAGCATCCCCAGGATTTTTTATCCTAGGAGGAATATTAGATTTGATAAAAGGATTAGATATTAGGAAGGAATTGTCCCCTGTGAGGGTGGGCAGGACCTGGCACAGGGTGCCCCTGGATCCCTGGAAATTTCCAAGGCCAGGTTGGACACTGGGGCTTGGAATAACTTGGGACAGTGGAAGGTGGGAGGGACTGGATGAGCTTTAAAATCCCTTCAGCCAAGTCCATTCTATAACATAATGTGATCTGAACCTGTTTTATTTAAATATAACCAATGTGAGATGGGAAGTGTGAAGTGGTAAAACACCATTTTAGGAGCAGGAGATGGATATTAAGTTAAAGTGCCTTGTACTCAAAATCAATTTGAATTTACTTCAAACTTTGCATAACCTTCTCCTCAGAGTTATACAAATGTCTTGATAGACTCATTAAAATCTGGAAAACAGGAGAGAAAAATCTCAAGATATGAGACTCCCAAACGAGGGGAAATAAAAATCTCTAACTGAAGTGTGAAATGAGAGTGGATCAGTGAGAATTTTAAGTTTCAATTTCTTTCACTTTGTGGCTTTATCACACACTGTTACTTTACCACTTTTATGGAGCAGAAATGTACATGTTACAACCTATTTATTCCAATTTATTTTTGTAGGGTCTTCTCTTTGGGTGTGTTCTCACTCTACTTGTGTAGCTCAAGGTGGTGCCCCTATGGTGTCTTTGAGAGAAGAGAAGAACCAGTGCTAGTGAATCTATGAGAAATAATGATTTTTGACCTCTCTTTCATTAACTTGGTGGCCAAAACAGGACAGATTCTGGTCAGGGATCCTTTACAAGCTCAAAGTCCCTCTCCTCCTTCTAGAAACAGATTTCAAATATAATTTACCTCATCAGGGGCTGTGCATGAATTTGTTTTCCAGAATGTTCTGACTAGTTACATCTTGTATTTCATGCTCCAGCAGAACTGGCAGCATTTTATTTAGTCTCACAAACCAAGATTGTTTTCTCATATTTGCTGTTCCACTGTGCTTTAAACGTGGCTCTTGTCCTTAAGGATACCTTGAAATGTGACTTTTATTTCTGATGAAAGGTGGTTTTTGGTTTTTTTTATGGTTGAGACTCCCATTTACACCCCAAATTGATGGAGAAAAATTGAGATTTTCTTTATCATGATGGTACAGTATGAAACAAATTGCTTCAGATTATGATTCCCTCCAGTTTAAATTGTTCTGTTGTTTAGACTGGAGCTGGCTGACAGTTTCTTCATTTATCTTTCTTGGCCAACGCAGCCCTGGACATATTTGAGGCATTAGGCTGGGGCTGGTTTGTCAACCTTGACCTTGTGCCACATTAGCTCCTTGCAAAGCTGACACTCTTCATTTCTCAGCCCCACAGTTTGCTCTAAGCTCTCTGAGCCAGGATTAGCCACAGCCGCTTGTGAAATTTGTATGGGCAGGTATCAAAAGCCATCATACAGGGTTTTCTTTTTCACACTCCCTGTTTTCACCAGCTTGTATTCTAGATCAGAAACAAAAATCTCACCATTAGTACCTCATGACAAAATTTAATTGCTATTTGTCCTAACTCTGATTTATTTTATAGACTTGGTCTGGCTTAAAACCAACTTTTACACTTGAAATCTGGGTCATGGAAATTAGCAGTGAGTATTTCCTACTCTGATTAGAAGTTATGTGTTAGGAGGACATCCTGGTGCTTTCTTTTAAAAATTTGCTTTTGTCAACTTAATCTATAGGCTTCATTTTAGGAAACAAAGCAGCTTTGGAGCTGAAAACGGAGGAATTTAAAGCTGAAACAATTGTGTAAGTATTTCCACAAGTGCTTGAAGTTTATTCCACGTTCACTTTAAATTGGATAAAAGTAACCCCTGTTCCAAAGCCTCCTGGAGAGGCAGCCAGCATGGTGGCATCTGTTTCTTTTCACCAGGAAGGTGGCTTCGCTTCTTCATGACAATTTCTTGCAAACTTTGCACGTTCAAAGGCTGAGCCTCATCTTTGCTCCTAATGGGAATTAATAGCACCAGGAAGTTCTAGCAGCAGTTGTCCCTTCAGAAGAATGATGCTGTGCCTCACTAAAAGTTGCCTTTTCTTGCAGGTAGGAACCTATGGGGGATAAAAAAAAAGCCACATTATTCAAGAAACAAACAAATAAACCAAATTCACAATGACCCTGCCCACAGGGAATCCCAGACTGGCTCATTTTCCATTCTAACTCACAAACCTTAAAAAACATCTTGGCCTGAAATGGTCTCCGGTAAATTGTGCAAACCCAAAGCTTTTGGGAATCAGCTGCTGTGGGAACATGAAAACAAAAATGCCGATTGCATGCAGCGGGAGAAAGCTCGTCCCAGCAGGGAGGTTTGGCTGAGCTCTGGGGTGAGGAGCAGCTCGTGGGGCACAGGGGGTCTGTGGCAGCCCCAGCTCTCCCTGAGCCCTCAGCAGCTGCCTGGCTGCCAGACGCTCTGGTTTGAATGGGTGAGTCACAGCTGCAGCCCTGAAAATGCAGCACTTCACCCTCCAACCTCTGCTGCTCACTCCTGATGGCTGATTTTCACTCTGCAGATTATTGTCAGGCCTCTCTATTTATTTTTTTTAAAGCTGGTTCCTTCTTTTCTGTTTTGTCCTGTGTCGTTGGAGATCTTTGTGAGCCATGGAAATCTGTGTGGTTGTTCAAGTAAAGCTTTAAACTGTTGAAGTCAGAGATATTTTAATATGTTTAAATATGACAGAATTTAGCCCTAAATCAATCAGGTTGAAAACTGTAAAAAAGCCCTGGAGGAGGCCCTGGAGGGATTTTTCTCTCCCCGGGATAAATGCTGTGTTTCACATGGTGACAGACACCCAAAATGCAAATAAGGCTCTCCTCCTAAATTTGGGTTGTTGTTCCACTGATTATTTACCTTAATGGTTCTTCATCTCTAAATGGACAAAGAACAAAAAATATCTGCCCTTGGTGAATCCTAAATAATAGAGGAAGGTTAGTGAGCTGATCAGGAGAGGTTTGAGTGGGAATCAGGGAGCAGTTGGCAGTTTGCAGGAGCCTGAAATCAGAGTCAAGGGCACAAAGTCTGGGCATGTCCACAAGTGGAGTTTCTCATGACTGTGCCCCTACTGCGAGGATAAAATGTTGATTTTATCATGTCTGAGCTATCTGCATCATCTCCTTCCCTGACTGCTGGGCTCTCTGAACAAATCTGCAGCAAAGGCACAAAAAAAGGTCTATTTTCTAACTTGTTTTGGAAAGATCCATCTCACCCAGCGCTGCAGGCTTTGGAGGAGCCACATTCACCAAATTTTGTCTTCAGTGGGGCCTGTGGACTTCATCTTTCATGCTGGAGCCAGAGGAAGCTGTGAGTATCTGATAAAATCATGGAAAGTTGAAGGGTTGGAATGGAATTTAAGGATTATTCAGTCCCAACAATAATGGGCAGGGACCACTTGTTTACGTGTGAGAAGTGAGAATGATAATTCCTCTCAAGAGCACTTCCCATCTTCTTTTTCCTAACTCAAAACTATACAATATATTAATTTTTATTGCCTTTTTATGTCAAGTAAGACACAGATGAGGCTATACAACATTTCACTTAATTCTCATCCTACAGCAACAGCAATTTATGTCAAGAGCTGTAAATTGCCAGTCCACAGGAAATAGAATGAAATAAATATTTCCTGAAATGCTTTAATATGAGAGTTAATACTTGTAATGTGTCTGTCTTGTAGCTTGGTTTGGTCTAAACTGAGAGTTAATTGGATTGTCATACTTTCATGGGTAAGTATTCAAACATGTCTAAACTTCATAAAACCTCCTGGAAAAAGAGACACAGGCAGTGTCAGAGCAAAATCAAACCCAAACTTTTAAGCCTGTTTGCACAGCAAGCTCAATAAACACTTTTGCTGATCTGCCTGGAACCTGGACAATTTAAATGCCATTATTCTCTTTGTCAATGCTCAGGCAAGTCCTAGTACAAGCGGAAAACCTAAAAAATATGAAGTTTGCTTAGTAAAACATATTAAAATAGGTGCCATGAAACTGAATTATTTCAACTGGAATGTATACACTGGGGAAAAGCAAGATCTTGAATATTCACATTACAGCTCATTGAAAAGGCAATGGGCTATGCAACAAGATTGACAACAAAGGGAAAAATGATGAGGAAAATTGCCTTACTTATCTGCTAGAGTGCTCTTGACTGCCAACTGTAATTTTATGGTTCATTATATAAAAAAATACCATTAATGTTAGTACTTGTGTATCATAATCATGAGAAGAAGGGAAAAAGTTCATTGAAATGTGCTCCATTTTTAATCAAGACACTATAATTGTGTGTTTTTCAGGCATCATCAATTTCCATCAATTTTACTGCTGCACAAATAATGTGCTGCTATAGTTCTTCCACAGGTCAATTCCTGCATGAGGTACATTGACTGCAGGGATGTAAACTGTAAATAAACAGTGGCATAATTTATCTTCTCTGATATTACTTGATACAGCACCAGCTCTACGTTGATAAGGGGAGCAAATGGAAGGGCTGGGTTTGAATTGTGTGGCGCATCACAGAGCCTCGAAATTGTTATATAAATGTTGTTATATAAAATGTCAGGCAACAGCCAATATTAGCATCACAGAGCCACTGTCACACAGCAAATGTGTCTGTCAATTTAGCTGGGTGTTTTTGGGAGTTCTGAAAATCACAGATGGGGTAAAATTGTCTGAAGCTGCAGCAGGGCTGCACTGGGACGTGTCTGTCACCAGCCCTGTGGATTGGGCAGCTCTAAACAGCTCTGGCCATGGGAGAATTTGGGTTCTTCGCACCCAAAGGGGAGTGAAGGTGGCATTGATCCCTCTCTTTTTGGAAAGGGAGCACAAGGGAGCTCAGTGCCATCCTTGAGTGCACAGAAAGGTTTGTGCTGAGCACGTTTTCTGAATTAGCCTTGGTGTTGTTCCATAGGATATCAGGGAGCAAATCTACAGCAGAGCCTCAACCCCAGAGCAGAGGAGAGGCCTTTCCCAAGGACTTTCTTCTTGATAAAAGAGAGGTGATTCCCAGATGGTGTTTTCCTAGATGGAGGATGCTCAGACTTTCTTTATTACATTCCAGTCCATGGTTGAGACCGACCTTTGGTAAAAGCTGCTCTTTTCTCTTGGGAATGTGCTGAGTTTTGAGGCCTGGGTAAGTGAAATTTTGTTTACAAAATTGAAGTTTCAACCAAGTTACAGCTGACCAGCCAAGTGCAAAAGGCTCATGTTAGGTGTGCTATCACTGTTTTTGAAAGCTTTTTTTTCTACTGGTGCAGAATATTGATAAAAACTGAGGATCTTTATGGGCAACTTTTGTGGTATCCTTAATCCCGCTGAGCACATCCCCTTCCTGAAGAATTCAGCATGGAATCACAGAATGGGTTGGATTGGAAGGCACCTTAAAGATCACCTCAAGCCAAGCCCCTGCCTTGGGCAAGGACACCTTCCACTAGCCCAGGGCCAGAACTACCATTAGCATTTGTCCTCCTGCTCGCTCTTTTAATCCCAGTCTGAGGCTGGGATTCTAATCCCAACTGGAACTGGGATTTTAATCCCAGTCTGAGATTTCCTGCAGAGGAATCTCCATGTGGATGGCTGAGAATGGAGCAGGCTGTGGCACCCCATGAAGCAGCCCTGGCACACAGCACCGCCAGGAATAAACACGTTTTCTCTCCGCTCTCCCTCCTTTGGAAGCTCCCTGTGCTTCCATAAAGGAGGGAAAGCTCAGTACACTGGACAGGGCTGGTGCTGAGTAGCTCATGTTGGGGCAAACAGCTCATAAAAGTGGCATGGTTTGGATGATTTATCCATGTAGTATTTCAGCTGAATTAGTGTCTGACATAATTGGATTTGCTTAGCTTTAATTATAAATTACTTGATATAATAAGGTCAGCTGTCAAAAGCCCATTGCAGTGTCTGAGACACTCAAAGTTTTGTTTGAGGGAGGGGATAAAAGAGCAGTTTATTTTATTCCTCAGGAGCCTGGGGAAGTGGAGGATGGTGAGACTGAAGCTCGGGGGCTTTCCTGAGGCTGACAAGCCCTCCAGAAATCCCAGCGCTGTGCCAAGGCATCACCATCCAGGGCCCTGGGAACAAATGCTGCCAACTGAAGCTCTCCTGAGCTGAGCAGTAGGCCTGAAATAGCCAAAATAATACAGATATTTCTGCCTATTTTCAGCTAAATGCCAGCACACCTCTCGCTTGGCAGTGGGATCCTCTGCAGAGGATGCTGAGCAGCCGAGTGGGGAGTGCTGGAGCAGCCTCTGCTTCCTCTGCCCCCAGCAGAAGGGAATGTCTGGGATAACACTTTGCAAATCTGCCTGGAAAAACATGGCATTATTCATAGTGTATGATTAGTCTTGCACGCTCTCCTTGTTATAAATATGTAACACATGCTCCAGTGCAGAATGTGATAATGTATTCCAACATGATCTTTATTGCTGATATTTAAAAACCTGTTCCTGAATATGCACAGTTTAAATTTCACAGGAGTGTACATCTCCCATTTTTCCTGGTTTGAAGCATAAAGTCTCTCAGGCAAAATGTAGGTTTTATGTCAATCCATTTTTACCCCTTTCCTCAGCTCGTTTGTCTACAGTTAAATATTTTCTTCATCTTCCACGGGAAAATATGAATTATTCTAGAGCACCAAGTGCTGCAGTGTGTGTGCATCTGTGTTTGTTGGGAAGTCAAAATACAAACAGTGGAGAAGATATCCTCATTTGTTTTCCACTCCAGTTTTTAAGTGATATGTTAGGAAGCAATCATAATAAAGAGGAGCCGAAGGAGCCAAAGAAATTATTTCTCAGTGAGACAGCAGCCTGCTGTTATCTCTAATCTAAGAGGCACTGGATGGAGGTCATCTTCTGATCAATGAAGTGAATTTCACTTTATGATGCTGCAAACAGACAGAGAATGGTACAATCAAGTGCTTGCAAAGAGAAAACAGAAGCAGCCAGAGAGCGAGGGGAGAACCATAACAAAAATAAACAGATTTATTGCTATACAGAGCCCATTTCACAAGGGCCCTGTGGTGCAGGAAGATGTTGCCCTCCTCCAGCACCCTGGATATTCAGAGTATTTCCAAGACCTGAAATCACTTTACCTGCCCAGGACAGCCCTCTGCATGGAGTTAACAGTGATCTCTGCCACATCCAGAGATTATTCCTCCTAAAGGAAAAGCAATTTAGGTTCCAAGCTGAGCACTTCAGCATGGGGTGTGATGTGACTTTCAGGAATTCTGAACAAGGAATGCTGACAGCTTTTGTTCTACACACTTCAGGGCCTGGCTCTCTGCTTTGCCCATATTTGGCTTTTCAAGAGGAATTTGACTCCATCAGGTCTTACAGCACCGTCTGATATGATTTTGGATCTCTAAATAATACAGGTCTGATCAAAATGTTTGCTGCTGAAGTTTTATAATTTGGAGTATTAAGCATGGACATGTCATGGTAATTGAGCAAGAACTGGATGTGTGATGCAGCCTGTGCCACAGGAAAGCTTTAAAACAGTCTCTGCTGCTTATTTTTTTTTCCCCAGACCTTGCAAAATCAATAGAAAGGTAACGAGGGCCCTTGCTGTCAGCATGGATTAATCTGGAATTCCCTGCCATCTTCAGATCCTTGTGCATCAAAACACGAGTGCATATCAAAAGTTTGAACAGTGGCTCAAAGTGCTCAGGAGTTCAAAAAAATGACAAGAGCCAGCGAACTAAAACGCCTCCAATTTCTATGGTTTGAAAACTTCAAAAAGAGTGATTGTGCTGGGAGGCTTTGATCTCAATATTACTTTTTTATTGCCTTTGAAGTCCAAAGCAGAGGGCCATTGCAGCAGGGTCTGGAGGTGCCCAGTGTTAATTCCCTATAGCCACATTTAAGGTACAGCATATTAGCTATTGACCACTGGATGCTAAAGAATGTAACCATAATAGAGAGGATTTTCTTCCTGAAGAAGGTTTCACACTCAGCAGTGTTGGTGCAGTTTGAGTTTTCCCAACAAAAATGTCACTGACACCCAGGACCTCAGGAAGGTGTTTTCTAGAATATCCCACATTTTTAATAATCAGCTGTTGCAGCTCAGCAGGAGTTGGAATTCTGTCAAAATTACCCACCAAACAGCAGCATGTGTTATTTTTGGAGCTGGTGGGGGAAACCTCCGAGGGGGAGGTTGGTGAGGGGCTGGAATCTCTGCCTGCTCCTGAGATGGGAACTTTGTAAATTGGCACCAGGGTCTGCCTTTGAACAGCACAACTGGAAAGGAAAAATGGAGAGGGCTGCATTTATATGGCTTGTAAAATATTCATTTATGTGCTGTGCTTGAGGAGAATCGATCTCTGGAGAGCAGGAGGTTCCTTCATCTCAGTCACATTGCATTAGAGGGAAGGGCTGAGTGGGGTGAGATGTCGTGGGGCCAAAGAGGGCAGCAGGAGCTGGCCCTGAGCTCTGGATGGGGCAGCAGGAGAGGGATGTGAGCTCATCCCTGTGCCTCTGGGTATTGCTTCCACTCAGTGGCAAATTGAAATGTTTTTGTAGATTTGGTCTTCAGTGACTTGGGGTTTTTTTTGTGCTGAATTATAGCAAGGTTAAAGAGGCAGGCAATGGTTTATTTTTTATGTTTTATGTACAGGTATGCGCTGGGATTCCCGGGGTGGCCTGTGCAGGGCCAGGAGTTGCATTCTGATACTCCTTGTGGGTCCCTTCCAACTCAGGAAACGTAATGAATGTATGATTGTGAAATGAATCTATTTTCAGATGGGCCGTACCAGGATTTGTTTTGCCCCTCCACAGTTCCCAGTTGCTCCCAGACGCTGGATGTGCTGCGATATTCCATGTGATGGGATCTGTGCAGCTGGATTGACTTCCTTACTGTGGCCTCTGGAAATCACTTCTTGAGTATTTTCCTCACAAGTTGAGGAAATTTCCATCCATTGGACTCTCTAAACCTGCCAGAGCCCCACAGGGGCTGCACAGAGAGTGAGATGTGGGCAGGCACAGCTGGGTTTGCCAGTGACCAGTGCCAACAATCCAGTGTTTTTTCCACTTAAAATACCCTTGCAAGGTTTTAAGCAAGGCATTGTATTGTAAACAGGGTTCTTCCACAGTTTTTCTGATGTTAAGGACTTGTAAAGATTTTTAACAACAGACTTTTACACAGTTAAACTGAGAAATAGCTTCTCTAATGTTTTCAGCTACTCCTGACAATAATGTCTTTACCTCGGGAGCAAAGTATTCATGCTGATGTCAATAAAGGCAGTGGTTTTGACAGCAGTTTTATACATCAGCATAGATCTGGAGTGCTGAATATTACCTGTGTTATCAATTGGCTAACACCTTCCACGAGAGAGATGTCTCTTTAGAAAGCTGTTCCTTTTATGAGTGTCATCAACTCCTGTCAGCCTGACACCGCTGGGTTTGACTGGGTTTGAAGTTTTCGTTGTTGTTTAAATTTGTGATAACATAAGTGAGAGCTTTTTGAGGAATGGATGTTGAAAAATGTTTTCTGTTCACACATAAATGGCTTCATTCAGCTGCTTTTTTGTGAAAGCTCTGAGATCTGTGGAGGAAAATACTTAAGTAATGGAGTGATTTGCTGTGCTTTGGGTGCTAAAACAGCACAGGTGTAGCTCACACACAGGCAGTGACTTATTGCAGCTCTGAATGTCTCAGTTTAAAAGCTCTGGGGTTTAAAGCTTTGTGCATAATCTCTCTTGGATTTTGGATAACCCAAGGGCAGACAGGCCCTGGGAGCACAGGCAAGGCACAAGTGCATAATCCCACCCCAACAAGGAACACTTTATTAGTAGGTATCAGGAATATTTCTTTTTTTTTATGTTAAGGAAAAAGAAAATCAAACTGACTTTTATATTTCTAACAGCGCAAATTGGTGTGGATTCACAATTTATGGATGCAGAAAGAGCACGGGCTTGCTGACAAACTTCAATTTTTCACTGTTGGTGAAAGGAGCACCAAGAAAAGGAGATGTAACATCTGGCACAGCTCAGCTCCAGCTTGTGTCTGTGACTGCTGCTCCAGGCCACGCTCCTGAAGGAAACCAAGGAGGCATCAGCCATGATTCCAACAGGTGACACTGAATCTTCCCAAAAGAATCACTGCCAGCTTGTAAGGGCCTGGTATCAACAGCGAATGCCAGAATACCAGGAGGGATTGTTGGGAGGGACCTTAAATCCCACCCAGTGCCACCCCTGCCATGGCAGGGACACTTTCCACTGCCCCAGGCTGCTCCAGCCCCAGTGTCCGGCCTGGCCTTGGGCACTGCCAGGGATCCAGACTGTGCCAGGGCCTCCCCACCCTCCCAGGGAACAATTCCTTCCCAATATTTAATAATTTCTCTATTGTACCAATTCAATTTCAATATTGTACCAACACACTGAAGTTGAACGGGGATGGAGAGCAGGGAGCAGCTGCTTTCGTTATGGGAGGCCTCTTTCTGAATATTTACATCTGAGATATAAATCACCCCTAACACATCACTCAGTGTAATAGGTTCCTGTAATTAAATGAGAGCTTTATTGAATAAATTGCACACTGTTAATTATACGTGTAAGAGTCTCTGGCAATTCCTTTGACTTTATTGCAGATAAAACAATGACCTTGTCTATTTTCATAGTGCTTGATAATTTAAGAAGATTGAAGGAGTGTTAATTGTGAGTTGGCCAAGAAGTCTTTAAAATGCTTTAATAGCTTTAATAGTATTAACTCAATATTGAGATAAGATTATTCCTTGTACTTTCTGCGTGCTCACAGTGCCAGACACTGCTCCTCTCACCTCTGGATCCCACCTGTGAGAGCAGTGCAGCTTGGGGTGGGCAACAAAAACCAGGAAAATGTTGACTTAGTCCATAATAGCCACAAATCGATTTTTCTTGATGGAGTGGAGAGTCAGGAATTATCTGCATCAAATCAGCAAGGATTTTATGCAAATGAATGCAGAATTAGAATAGCAGAGTGCAACTTGATGACATTGGTCTTATTTTTTGCATATCAGTCAATAGTTGCTAAGTTTACAATTTTCCTTTTCCTTTGGCATCTTTATTTATAATTAAGTTATTTCTACATGCACAAAAGTACAAACTCACCCATTGGGCACTGAAATGAAATCCCGGTGAGGCTTTCTTTTTATTTACTGCTTCCTCCAATAAATGCACATCTTTCAAATCTCTGCAGAGCTGCATCGATTCCTGAAGTATCATCTCCCAGTTTATTGAGTACAAGTGGTGACTGATTGTCCCCTGACACTTCAGCAAGAACTTCAACGTGCAAGAAACGAGTTTTAAATAGGCTATGACTTTATTAAGGTACCACCACATCTGGAAAGTTATTTGGGATGGTTGGGAATTTCTTGGTAATTTTTGTCCCCCCCACTGGAAAAAAAATGCTGATTTGCCCAGATCCAAGCTGTTTGCTAAGCAGAATTTGATTCAACAGATCCAATTAAGAAGAAAAACAAGCCAGAGCAGTTGCAGGTTGACACTGTTAACAGGAGATTGTGCTTTTCCTTGTGATGGCAATTTTTCAACATTTTAATGAACTTCCACTTGAAAAAAAAGGGAAGTTGAAACCAATTAATTTGAGTGACCTGACAAAAAAAAAAAAAAAAAAAAAAAACAACCAAAAACCAACAAAACAGGAGGAGTGTTGGAGGGTGGCAATGTGAGATCACAGCTTTACACCCTGTCTCTTGCAGAACTTCCCTGCAAACTGCTGAAAACCTGTGGGAAAACCAGACTCAATCCACGCTCGGTGGGGAACTTCCTTGCTGCACTGCTGATATCCTCCAAACTCAGGGAAAACTGGGGGATTTAAAGGGGAAATAAGCACTGACAGCATGGTTTTTATCTTTTTGGTGTCTTCTGCTTTCCCGAGAGCAGCTTGTCTCCATCACCAGAGTCGAGCTTGGGGTCCTGCTTGTCTCTCATCTCTTCTCAGCAAATTCCAGCCCATCCCCAATCCTGTTTAGCTTTGCTGGGATCTTCCTCAGATCCTCCTTTTTTGCCTCAATCCTATGGAACAGCAAATTTTTGTGCTAAACAATATCATTTCTAATAATTTGATCCATTTCTAATCATGACTGCTTAAAATTTGTATTGCAGCAACGGGAAGATCCTATCGAGTTAGTTTGAAATCAGTCTGACTCACGGAAAACACTTGAATTTAAAGTTTGAAACCATCTTCCATTTAAAATAACATTTTAAAAAAATTAATTTGCATCACCTGTGCTCAAAAGGGCACAGGAAGAACAGCAAAGATTTTCACCAGGGTTTGAAAACAACAGCAAATAACTTGTTCAGTGAGAGAAGAATAACCTAATAGCAGCTTTGTCTGGGAACTCACAGGATTTCTCTGTTCAACAGAGCAGGAAAATACATGTGCATTGTATGGATATAGAAATGAAGAAATAATTTATCAAGTAAAAAATATATAGGTATTTCTTCAAGAATTTCCATTGCTCTGGAAATATTTTTTTCTTTCTTGAAGCAGTTTTCCTGCTCTGCTGTTTGATGGATTGATCTAAGATGGGAGAAGAAGTGCTTTCCTTCCTTTGATGATAAAGCAAAGGGAAGAAAGAAAAACTTAAGCATTAAGATGCCAACATGTGTTTTATCTACTTCAGTTCTGCCTGAGAACTGTTCAGTTTCCCCCTTTGCAGAAATTATTGCTTTACTTTCTCTGCCTCTTTTCACAGTTTTCCTATTTTTTCCTTAGTTTTCTTTTTTTTTTCCTTTGTATTTTACCATTCCCAAGAGAGTAAAGCACCTGATCCTGAAGATTATCCAGAAATATCACACCTTGCCAGGTGGGTAAGGACAAAACTCCTGTTTTGCCATTGGGACTGTAAATTTCAGGATTTTTAATTTAATTAGAGCACTTCACCAGTCCACTTTGAGGGCAATATTGATCAGTTCTCTGTTCTCAATATTATTCTTATTTCTCTGAGACATTTTAATAGAAAAATGGTGCCTTTTTCTAATGCAGTTTTATGTATTTGAATCTTTTTCCCCAGTTACCTTAATTAATATAAAAATATCAGCTGGAGACAGAGTGGAGGGCCGGGGTGTTTTTTCTTGACAGAGTTTCTATTTGTACATCTCCCAAAGCAAATAAATCCAGCTTGGAATTGAATTAAAATTACAAAGCACCATGTTTTGTATTGGTTCATTAAGGAGGTGTAAAATCCACCTAATTTAGGAAATTCCATACAAGGTATGTCAGTTTGAGAGACCCAGAAATGGGTCTCTGTTATGGGAATTGTGGTTCCCTGAATCATGATGAGTTTTTAAAATTGTGAGCAATAATCTCCATATGTTTTTAAAGCAAAATCTTCTTTACCCACTGAGGTATTTTTGAGAAAAAGGTTTTGGATGGCTTGACAGACACCTGTCAATGGAGACATCCCAAATACTTAAAATATTTACATTTGTTGTCTAATTTTACAGCTGGACTCTTCAGGCATCTCCAGAAATCAGGTTACCAGCTTTGCTGAATTTCAGCTTGAGGAGTTTCCATAAAGCCTACATGAACTTCAGATTGCCAGTAGGATTAAGAAAATAATAAGATTTCATTAATTTTTGGATCCATTCCAGATTCTGAGAGAAATTTGGTCCGGGTTTTCCCTTTTGCCGGCTCCATTCCAGCCTCCGCTTGGAATCCAGTCCAGATTTTCCCTTTTGCCAGCTCCATTCCAGACTCTGCTTGAAATCCTTTCCGGGTTTCTCCTTTTGCTGACTCCATTCCATATTCCAGCAGAAATCCTCTCCGGGTTTCTCCTTTTGCTGACTCCATTCCTGACTCCAGCAGAAATCCTCTCCGGGTTTCCCTTTTGCCGGCTCCATTCCTGACTCCAGCAGAATTCCTCTCCAAGTTTTCCCTTTTCTGGCTCCATACCCGACTCCAGGTCGGTTCTTTGCTCCCTAAACTGAATTCCTGAATTTCTGAATTTCTGAATTCGGGGCTCACCCGTGGCTCTGCCCTCTGTAGGAATTGCAGTTTCTCCCCAGTTGGACAGAGACTGCAGGGGGGCTCCTGGAGAGCTGCTCTTGTTCAGCCTCACACTTCAAAGCTGTTAAGCTGGACTTAAGCCTTTCTGGGTTTGCTGTCCCTTCTGATAAATACATTTCCCTTACAGATGAGATAAACCCCTCCTTGTCTGCTCAGGGGAAGGGCTGCTCAGCACCTTGATTTCCATTTGTGCCCTTGGAACAGGGTTTGACTTTTTGCATGTTGTTCTTCCTCCATGGTCTGGTTGATGAAACAGGCTTAGAAGATTATCCCATAATGTTTGTTTTTAATTAAATGATGCAAAATATCACAACTTGGGGCATCACACCTAAGAACATGAGAAATAGCAAACATTCGTGCTGCAGCTGGAAAATGTGAGCTTGCAAAGGCGGTTCAGGCTCCCAGCAGCAGTTCTGCCTTGTTTGCCCTCCTCACTCCAGGTGAGCTGGCCCTGGTGGGTGACACCAGCCAGAGGCTCCCTGCTGGCACCACGGCCACAGGGCTGGTGGCACTGCCAGGGAGGGCTGTGACACCACCCAGGTCCTGCTGAGGCCACCAGGGAGAGGGAAGTTGTTTGTTGGGGACGCTCAGTTCCTAAATTCGGTGTAAACAGGGCTGAGGTGATGAAAGCCCTGCAGGTGGTGGCCCGTGGGAACTGCTGGTCCCTGCAGTGTCCCCTGCCACCCTGCAGGGCTTCCCAGCAGCTCAGCCTCTGCTGCTGCCTCCTTCTGCAGCCCTGCAGCCCTGTCTGTGCAGCTCTGCCAGGATGTGATCCCATAAATGGGCTCTGTAAGGATGCGATCCCATATATGGCTCTGCTGACCTGTATTCAGAAAAATTCCTGTGCCTCAAACCATGATCCCTCACTGCCAGAGTGCCAGAGAAGGCTCCCCAGGGTAGTGGTGGAGGCACCAGCCCTGGAAGAGCTCAAAACCCACTTGTTTCTTGGATGTGGCCCTTTGGGATAGGATTTAGTGGGATCTGACTGAAGGTTGGACTTGATGATCTTGGGACTCCGATTTTGCAAAAATTCTGCAGTGCTGAACAGAAGGGCGACAAATCCCAGCAATGCCTCAAAGGAAGGTCAGCACTGCTCACAGATGACACTGCAGCCTTCAGCTGGGGCCTTGCTGTCCAAAGCAGCAATAATTGGAAGGCACCAAGTTTCAGGATGTGAAGTTCTTTAGCCTCAGTTTGACTCGATGACAGACAGTGGCACTGAACTCCTGAGCCTGCAGCTTGATTGCAGACCATAAATTGTGCCAAATCAATCCATCACCTCATTCTGGGGGCATTGAGATTATAGCAGCAATGGAAAATACAGGAAACTTTTTTCCCCCCCTTTTATTTATTTATTTCTTTCTTGGGGAAGGGAGAGGACATGGTTGAAATAAAACCATTTCATTTTGTGTAAATTTCTCAGCTTTGCTGGAAGTTTCAAAGCCCAGCTCTCTGGTCCATGATTTCATGGGTTCTGCTTAAAAGATAACACCCTCCAAACGGGATTATTTCCCTGGATAAGGCAGGAAAGATCTGTTTTCAATCTCTTGCAGTGAATCAAGCCAAAGAAAGACTGAAACCCATCACAGGCAGGTGCAGGCTGCACCCAGAGCTGACAGCACCATCGGGTTGGGAATGCTGCAAGGATAATCACAGGCTGGCAACTTTTGGGTTGGTTTTTTTTACCAATATTGATTGGCTGACTCTGCAAAAATGCTGCAAATGTGGCAGGAGAAAGGCTTGCTGATGTTCATGGGCTGCAGGGTGCTGGGGTCAGGGAGCACCTGGAGCCACGGGTGCCCAGTGCACACTTTAATGAAGTGTGACATCGAAATTCAGCGTGACCTTGTGTTCTACAGGAGCAGGAGTATCGTGAGCTCCGTCAATAAAATCTGAATAAGGTCTTTCTTCAGCTGAAAGGAGTCTCTGACACCTGAGCTGCTATAAATATTCATGGGGGAAACAGACCAAATGTGTTGAGGGTTATTTTTTGTAGCACTGGGGGCTGTGTTCGGGTTTATGCCACGAGAAATGAAACAACTGGGGATTTTATTTATGAAAATATAATATTAGAAGGAGTAGTTTGAATTAGAGTTTCAAAGGGGGGGTATACAAGTCTTTCCACATGCATTTGCTGAAGATATTTCAAGAAGCTGGACACAGATTGGGGCTGAAAAAGTCCTGAAGTGCTTTACAGTGCAAGTCTTGATGAGATTATTTTACAAGGCCTGCACTGTAAAACACTTTGGGACTTCTTGAGTCTCTATTTAAAGTCTCTATTTAAATTCTCATTTTCCTTTGAAATATCCCAGGATATTATCTGAAATAGGAGAAGTACTTCATCCTTTCTTAAGAAGAGTTGTCTGATCAGAGAGAGCAATTCTCGTTGCTTCAAAATAACATCTGCAGAGCCAAAAAATGGTAGCACAACTTTTGAATATGCTTGTACTTGGCTCTTGTTAGTTATTGTCTTGTTTTTCTCTGGGATGTAAAGATCAGGACCAAAGTTCATGAACTTCAGGAAACTTCTCCAAGGTGAGCAGAGGGATGGAGCAGCTCTGCTGGGAGGAAAGGCTGGCACAGCTGGGACTGTTCACCTGCACAGGAGAAGCTTTGGGGTGACCCCCAGGACCTGAAGGAGCCGCAGGAAAGATGGAGACTGTTCAAAAAAGGATGGAGTGACGGGACACAGGGAATGGCTTCAAACTGGCAAAGAGTAGATTCAGGTGAGATATTTGGAATAAATCCTTCCCTGGCACAGGGTGCCCAGAGCAGCTGGGGCTGCCCCTGGATCCCTGGCAGTGCCCAAGGCCAGGCTGGACAGGGCTGGGAGCACCTGGGACAGTGGGAGGTGTCCCTGCCATGGCAGGGGTGGCACTGGAGGGGCTTTAAGGTCCCTTCTCACCCTACCCTTCTCTCAGTCACACATTTATAAACATTTGCATATCTGGCTGATTCTATCCAGCTGATTCCCGCAATCCAGAGCCCCTCCTGCAGGAAGGCAGCCCAGCTGCTGCACTGCACGTCTGGGGACATGCAAGTGGCACATCCCAATCCCAGCAGAGGAGCCACTCCAGCCAAATGGAGGCCAAGCTCTGCTCTGCTGCTTATTAAACACCATTCATCACAGCACACTCCATGGCCACAGCTGCATGGGGAAATGCTGCTGTTTGTGTAGCAAAGAGATCTCCTTAAACTCCTTTTTCAGTGTTATATTTAGCCTTCAGCTATTGCTCTAAGTTAAGATGCAGGCGTTGTTGTTTTAGGGCCTTTTTAACATGTGCTGGCCACATTGAAATCAAGAATTTAAAAAAAATCTGCTTATTTTAAATTGATAATATTACTTCCTGAGCTCAGTAGCAGCCACAATCTGGCTTTACTTTTAATTTTGCTGCTTTAACACCTTACAGCTGCAGCTTCCATGCAGGCAAATTTGATGGCAGCTTTGTGCATGTGAATATTGTTGGCAGAAGCTTTGTTGCACCTTTATTAAAAAAGGAATACCTGTATTTGTAATGCACTTCATGATGTGTAGATACATCTGCATAGTATATTATAAACACATGTATTTATGCAGAAATACATAAATCAATAAATACATAAATTTATAAACTATCAGAATTTTGCTCTTATGATTGTATTTTTTCCAGCTCTTCACTCAGAGGCACTTCTGGCCCATCATGTGCTGATTTATTTTTCCACAAGGCCATGCAGTGGTTTTATGTTGCTCAGCTGCCTGGCTTGGTGCTGGGAGGGTACAGAAAGGTTGGGATGAGTGGATGTGGGAGGAATTCTGTCCTATTTTGTGTGCAGGCAACCCACAGCTGGAATTCTGACATCACTGCCCATGTGTTATTAAGTCATTGCATAAATAGAAAAAATCCCAGGTAAAATCAACACGACCTCCAGCTTTTCCCAAGTGTATGAAATTATTTCAGAGAGGTTTTCCCTAAGTTTACTGGAATTCCAGGTTGGTATTTTATTGATACACCCCAAATCCTGATGTAGCAGAGTGGTAAATGCACAGCACAGGATGATGGATGCCTGGAGGAGAAGCACTGCTGTCCCTCCTGGAGATTCAGATGAGATCCCAGGAAAAATTTCCTCAGTAAAATCTGCCAGGGATTGGAACAGACCACCCAGGGCAGTGGCAGAGTCCCCATCCCTGGAAGTGCTCAAAAACCATGTGGATGTGGCAGCTGAGGACAGGGATTAGGGCTGATGGTTGGACTTGATGAGCTTAGAGGTCTTTTCCACCCTTAATGATTCTCTGATTCTGTTCAAGGCTAAAGGATTAAGAATTTAAAAGACTCCAATCCTTGATGATGTTCTTATGTGCCTGTAGAATAGGCCCTAATTTACTGATCAGCCACAAGGAAGAACAGACTCTCTCCAGAGAGAGAAAAAGAGGGAATTTAGCCCTGAATAAGGATGGAGAATAGAGGGGAAAATTAGGAAAAACACAGGAGATGCAATCTAAGTTCAAATAAAATATCCCTGCTCCTCTAATTTGACAGGCTGTGCTGATCCCATGGAGTCCTCACCATAAAAAGCTGCCCAGTGATGCTCTAGAAGGTGAGTAAATGTATGTCAGGAGGAAAAAAATAACACTCCCATGCAAGGATGATTTAAGATTATTTTCCCCCACTTCTGCACGAGATTGGATCTATTGTAACCTTCCTAAACCTTTGTTACCTTTGTAATTTAAACTGACACGTTAAATGCTAATGCAATTGATGGGGGTGAACAAGTGGTCAAGGAACAACCTGATCTGACTGTATAATGCATCAGAGAATTGCAAAAATATGCAGGTCAGATGTAATTTTGACAGAAAATGGCTCGCTGCAAGGGTTTATGTTTCCCTGGATGGTCTTAAAAAGAGTTGGACTATGGTAAGTACCACAGCACTCGAAAAAATACCAAGTTAAACTTGATGGAAAAAATCCAAGTCCTCAATATCCTCAGATTTCAATATCAGTTTTTATTGGAGCTGGGATAATAAGATTATAGAATTAAGAGAAAAGTTATACCCATTTTCTTCAGCTCAGCAGCCCTAATGTGCAGCAAGGAAGTGACACTCATTTCTCACCATAAATACAGCAAAAACTGCCTGGAAAAAGAAGTCTCTGACCATGTGCAGGTCCTTACTGAAAATTCTGTTCCTCAACAGGCACTGGGGCATGGCAATAACCCTTAAGGGTGGGTAAAAATGTGGATTCTCACTGATTTATCCTGAAGTTGAGGACTTTCCATTTGGCATAACACAGCTGTGGAGTGGGATCAGGATGTGAATCCTGGAGCAGCTGCCCACAGGAGAAACCTCCCTGTTCCAGGGTAAAATGTGCAAATGAAGGGAAACAGCAGTCAAAGTCACAGGCAGTTCCGCCCAGAGCTCTTTATTTCCAGTTTAGGGACTTCCTGAAAAATAAGAGACACATTAAATGCCTCCGCTGACTGCCTGAGATGTTCTGAAGCAGAGGGAAGGCTGGGCAACCTTCATGTCCACCAACACTCTGTGGGTCCCACCTTTATTTCCTTACATTAATATATGTGCTCAAAAAAGCACTGGTGTAGAAGACAGACAGTTTTCCATTTTGGGGGCATGATAACAAACTGTTCACTCCAATCTGAGCATTACTGTCTTGGTTTGGAAAGACAGGAGTCTGCTAAGGAAGGCAGAAGCCTCCCCTGAAATGGAAAATGGAAACTCTCCCCACCCCTCTGAATTGCTATAAATTTGAAATTAAGGGGCTCTCAGGCAAAGACATGGGAGCAGGGAATAACAGTTCTTTATTAGGAAAAAAAGTAAAAAGACAAAATAAACAATGCAGTAAACCAAAACAACACTGGCAGAGTCAGAACCCAGCCTGACACCCTGTGGGTCAGGGTGCTGGCACAGCCCCATTGGAATTGTGGCTCAGCCCTCCTGCAGTGTCAGGGGTGGCTCTGCTGGAGCAGGGATCCTGGAGAAAGGTGCATCTTCCTCTGAAGATCCAGGGGAAGGAGAGGCAGCTGCTGTTCCTCTGGGGAATCCAGTGCAGAAGCCGTGCTGGTGCTCCAGAATCTCCAGATTATATCCAGGTAGGAATGCTTGGCTGGTGTTCCAGAATCTCCAGATTATATCCAGGTAGGAATGCTTGGCTGGTGTTCCAGAATCTCCAGATTATATCCAGGTAGGAATGCTTGGCTGGTGCTCCAGAATCTCCAGATTATATCCAGGTAGGAATGCTTGGCTGGTGCTCCAGAATCTCCAGATTCTATCCGGGTAGGAATGCTTGGCTCCTCCCTCTGGGCTCACATCTCCCAGTGGGATGCTGCAGTTCTTATCAGCCATGCAGGGACATTCCATAGCTGTTATCAGCAGGTGTCTCCCCTGAGGGAGGAGTGGGAGAGATAAGGAAAACTGCCCATGAACAGGAGACAGCTGCCATGCAGATGGTAAACAGAATACAATTTGCTTGGCAATCCAGGACAATTCCCAAGGATATTGGAAGTCTCAGCTTTTCCCAGGACCCTTTCTGAGCAAGAAGAGTCAGGGACTTCACAATTTTTCAGCACTGACGTTATTCCAGTGGATTTTGGTGCAATATTCCTCAAAAGAGTGTCAGGTTATTTAACTCTGAAAACTCAGGAATCCCTCAGACTTTTTTTCACTCCCAAGATAGCACCAGCAGATGCTAAATAGACCAGAGCAAAGACAGCAAATAAAGATATAACCAGTCCCTTCAAGAATTTGACTTATTTTCAGTGTGTTCCTGATTTGTTTACTACTTCAGTGGGGTTTTTTTCCTCAGAGGAAATTTCAGGATTGAATTTGTCCTCCTGCCTGCTGTATTCTTCATCTATGTAAGTGTTTAGAAAGGAAAATTGAAATGTAAATTGACTCAGTGCTTTTAAAACCTTAAAAAAATAATAATTCAGTGCCTACTCTATGAGATGGAGCTCTCCTGGCTGCTCTAACCTGCCGAGCAGGTTAGCATAACATGAAATCAATTATTGTACTCACCATATAAAAGCTCTCAGGTTTAATACTTAACTGCAGGATCTCTCCTGAATGTTTGATTTCCAATCATCATCCCTGTGAAGCTCCAGAAATACAGGGACATAAGGAAGATTCTGGGCTACGAAATTTATTGGGCTACCCTGAGTTATAAAAGGGAAATTGGGAAAGAATAATACAGCCTGCAAGCATGGTCCCCTTTTTAATCAAACACTTCCCAGCCCCATAAAACAAACCAGAACGAACTGCAGAATAAATACTGCATTTCTAGTTTGAATTGTAATAATTGTGACACCATTTCATTTATTTTTCAGCTTGTCTAGAAGCAGCTTTTGCTGAAATATTATTCCATTATTTTCTGTCTTTTTCTTTTGAGTTTTTTGGGTTGTTTTGGGGTTTGGTTTTGGTTTTTGTGGACTTTTTTAGTGCTGTTGGTTGGTTTCTTTGCTTTTTTGGTTTTGTTTCATTTTTTGTTTTTCTGGTTTTTGGTCTGGTTGGGTTTTTTTGGGTTTGTTTTTGGTGGGCTTTTTTGCGTGTTTACTTTTTTGGTTTTGTTTGAGTTTTTTGGTTTTGGGTTTTTCTGGGGGTTTTTGGCTTTATTTTTGGGGGGTTCTTGGGTTTTGAGGGGATTTTTTTGATTATTTGTTGAAGGGGGTTTTTGGGGATGGGTCTTTTTCTGCAGAGGGAGAATCAAACAGAAAAATGCTTTGACTTTCATAGCTCTTCTACTGCTAAACTTTATTCTACATCTACAACACACAATGCAAATAATTATTGATCTCTTTTCTGATCTGGCCTTTATTGTATGACCTCGCTGTGGCTAAAATCTCAATCTTAGATGTTTCACCTGTAGTGGTGACCACGGGCAGCGAGTTTGTCATTTCAGAATCCTAAAAATGATGAATTAAGGATTGTGAAGTGCTGGGGTTATGGAATTGCTTGTAACAGAGCTGGGACAAAGGCCCAGTGTGGTGGGAAAGTGTGGTGGTGTTGGCAGGGGTCAGGACGAGGGAAGAGATGACAATGCTGACTCCATGTTACAGAAGGCTTGATTTATTATTTTATGATATATATTACATTAAAACTATACTAAAAGAATAGAAGAAAGGATTTCATCAGAAGGCTGGCTAAGAATAGAAAAAGAAAGAATGATAACAAAGGCTTGTGGCTTGGACAGAGAGTCCGAGCCAGCTGGGCTGTGATTGGCCATTAATTAGAAACATCCACATGAGACCAATCCCAGATGCACCTGTTGCATCCCACAGCAGCAGATAACCATTGTTTGCATTTTGTTCCTGAGGCCTCTCAGCTTCTCAGGAGGAAAAATCCTAAGGAAAGAATTTTACAGAAAATACCACGACTACAGGAAAGGAGTGAAAATTGTGACTCTGACTCCTTCCTGCTGTGTTTCTGCAGGGAAGGGGAAGGTTTGGACTTACTGGGACGGATGAGAGCGCAGGAAATGGAGGGACAGCACACAGGGAATGGCTTCCAGTGCCACAGGGCAGGGTTAGGTGGGATATAAAGAAGGAATTCCTCCCTGAGAGGGTGGGGAGGGGCTGGAATTCCCAGCTGGGGCTGCCCTGGATCCCTGGCAGTGCCCAAGGCCAGGCTGGACACTGGGGCTGGAGCACCTGGGACAGTGGGAGGTGTCCCTGCCATGGCAGGGGTGGCACTGGGTGGGATTTAGGGTCCTGCCCAACCCAAACCAGTCTGGAATTCTTTCACTCAGAGCAAACTCACCTTGGAGCTGTGTCCTTCCCACTGAGCCCCCAGCCAAGCCCAGGAACCAGGGCACGTTTCTGAGCTGCTCCTTTGCACTTGTGTGTTTAAAGTACCCCAAAGGTAAAGCCCAAAGCACCTGTAGGGTCTGGCTTAAAGCTCTGTCACCTCAGCTCTGGGGGATTGCTCCCAGCAGCAGAAACATTGCCTGCCCATGGTCCATAACAGCTTGGAACAAAGAGCTATAAAAGCAGGGAGCAGGAGACAGATTTATCTCAGTGTATTTCAAGAAATGATGATCCTGAATTGATTCCTTCTCTGAAATACAAACTCCATGTTTAGCTCTTCTGAAAAAGGGGGAAAAAAAAGGAAAACCATAAAATAAACCAGGATTTATCCTCAAGATCAACTCTTATTCTCTTTCAGAAATTACATTCTAGACAATAAGTGATCATTATGTGCCAACAGAGCTGAGAATCTGATTTTAACTTTCAGGTAACATATTAGGGCCATAACCAAATCTGAGAACTATTATCATAGCCAAATGACTGTAATGCTTCAAGGCTGTAACAGTCATCACCTTTTTATCATTCAGATTACCAGCCAAGCCTGAAACAATGAATTTCTTTAACATTATTCTCCCATAACCTTTAACTGTATGCATTATTTCAAACATCTGAAATAATCCTTTATATGACACAGTAGAATAATACTTTTGCCACTCACTGCACACTGGAATTTGTTAAGCCCAGAGCAGAGCAAAATCTCCAGTCTGTTCTGTCTGCCATGGAAATACATTCATTTCAATTGTGCTGGAATGGTGTTTAAGTGATAAATAATTTGAAGGAACACTGATAGGAAGCATAAGGTTCATAAAAGTCCAGAAATGCTGCTGCAGTTTTATCACCATTATAAAAGTGTCCTGCTTGCCTTGTTTTGGGAGGGCTTTACTTGGCCAGCTCTCACATATTTCACGTGGAATGTACAGCATAAATATTCCATGGGTTCATTACAGAGCTGTGTTTGTGATAAACCTTCCCAGAGCTCTTTCAGGAAATGTTTATTCCTGTTCTGGCAAGTGGGTGCTAATGCCCCAGGCCAGCTCTCTCCACGGGCCATGCTGATAAATAATCCCGGGTATGCTCTGGTGATTCTGTGCATAAACTCCCCTCTGCCTGAGTTACTGCAGCTCCAGGCCCTGCATGAATCAGATTTATAAACACAACACTTGTTTCTTACCTGTGTTCAGGTGCATTACGATGGCAGAACTGGCATTTATCTGCACTCTTGGTATAAAAACGTTTCCAGCCACACAGGCAGTGCATGAAAATACAAAAGGAAATATTGCCAGGGAGAGGGGTCTTGGAAAACATCCCAGGGAGCCTCGAGGCTGCTGAGTACACAACACCTTGGATCAGCCCCTTGGAGAGCACAAGCTCCAAATGGCAAGTTTGGAGAATTCAATTGTGTCTCTTCAGTGTCCTCATGAAAACTGAGCACCTCAAAAAGGTCTCAGCAATACAGAGCAGCAGCTTTTTAACTGAAGTTCAACTGCTAGCAAGAAGTTGAAAAGGTAGCCTTAGAAAATCTGAATTTATTGAAATGTTTCTGAACTGCTTTAAGGAAAAGGGATTCAGATACAAAGGATTCAGGCTCTGAATAAGGAACAATTATTCTTGTGCTGAACAAGCAAAAAGGGGTTGGAATTTAGGTCCAATTCTTCTGTGATTTCTTGTGTGACCTTTCACAAGCCACACATGGTCACAAAGTGATTTCCACTGGCTTCAGTGGAGGAGAGAATCAGCTCCTAATTTCTCTTTGAATCAGTTTTCTCATTAGTGAATTACTGACCTCAGAGCTTAATGCTTCCAATGCTCTTCAGTATCCTTGAAGGGGAAGTGATATTGGGATGTTAACTGTCCTTACTGCCAGCAGCCAGGCAGCAGAAAATCCAGATTAATAGGGGCACTTTGGTGCCATGGCCACCACGCGGGCCCCAGAAGAACACGGCAAGAGTCAAAAATATCAATTTAAACATTTCAGCTCCAGAGAACGCTGTTTCATCAGATAGCTGGAGTTTCCTGCAGGTTTTGCTGTGTTTTAGGGCAGATTTTCATTTGCTGTCATCTCAGCACTCCACTAAAACACTTCTTTTCATTCCCAGAGTTAATCAGCAAGTTCACATCACCTGGAATGGAAATTTCTGGAGCTGAATATTCCCCTTGCTCCAGGACTTGAGGGCTGACAATGTTTGCACAGAGCTACAAACTCCAAGCTCAAGGAGAGGCAAAAGCTGTTCATGCTGGCAATGCTCAGCCTCACCTGGCAGGAAAAGGTGACCATTCCAAGGGAGAAGAAACCAAAGACTGACAGCAAATTTGCTGGTAAGTATTTAAAATAAAAGGTCAGTCCTGAACATTAAAGAGGGCCAGCAGGAAATCATTAAATCTGGGTTTATTTTAATTTGCTCGCCTGGATTTTCACTGACAGTGAACTGATTGTGGAAAATAAAATGAACTCCATAAAAATGTGGAGTTGCAGCAGGACTTAGAAAATAACTATAATAACCCAGACTGATTTCCCACCCCTCTCTCTTGGATTAATTTTTATCTGTATTACTTGCATCACCAAAAGAGAAACTTTTATACAGTTTAAGTGCCACCTGCTAGACCCCCTGGAGGATTTCAATAACTTTAACTGTGGGTTTTTTTTTTTTTTTCAATTATAAATATTCCAGTATTTTCAATATTTCAATTGTTTTAATATTTCAATTAAGGGACTCAAAGCCTCAGCTCAGATGCCTCCAAGCCCTGGGGTCACTGGGTGCTACATGGTCACGTAGATGAGCCAGAGCAAGAGTCCCCCAGCTGTGATTCCTGAGGGATCCAACCCATGGAATTCATGGGAGGGTGGAATTCCTTCCTCTGGGTGTCCCCCACGGACCAGGTCACCATCAGCTTCTTGTGGATCTTTCAAGTTATTCAATTTCCATAAAACTGCTACCAAGTCTTCATAAACTCATTGGAGTAGGGGTGAAAAAAGACTTTATTCTTTCCCAAGGTGGCTGCTTGAACCTTCAGTCCCTGTGAGAATCAGAAAAGTGGAGGCTGAAAAGACCTTCAAGAGCCTCGAGTCCAAGCCAAAGGATTGTGCCTTTTCAGTAAATTAAAAAAGAAACATCCATCTCCGCTGCAGAGGATCACCTGGCACGCCTGCTGATTTATTTAACTAATTTTTCATCCCATAATTCTTCCAATCTGTGTTCAAACCACCTCATCCTGTATTTCTGTGCTGAAGGTTACCAAGCTGGCAGAGCTGTGTCCTTCTGATGACAGATCTCTCTGATGCTCTGTTTACCTGCCCTTCATCTGCTCCAAGGCTAACTGAGGTGGGTTTTTTATTCTCATCCACCAGGAATTCAGGAATACCCTTCCTGCTATCCCCCACCCAAGCAGGAGGATCTGTGCATGCTAACAAATCCTTTCCCTTATGTGATTTTAACTCCTGAGCTGGTGGTGTTGTCAGAACAGCTCTAATTGAGTAATTAAATAGTTGGTCATGGGAATCATCTCAGACTGGTACCAGTGGTCACCAGCACCTTCTCAGCTTCATCTCTGTTGTCCCAACAATGGCTCTGGATTCATTCCCAGCCCCAGGGGCCAGCAGGCACCAAAGGAGGGCAGAAACCTTCTCAAGTTATTTGAAAAGCCATCAATTTTCCAAAGAGTGCTGTGCTGGATTAAAGCTTGTCCAAACTCCTCACCCTGGTCATATTTCTTGCCCATCACAGTGGATGTGTCAGCTGTTGTTTCACCACCTGTTAATCCGTCTGTGCTCAGGCTGTACGTGTGATTTATGAGGGTTCCTGTATCTCACTTGTTGCCTGCATGTGACCAATGCAGCTGTTTTTTCATCATTCTTGTTTTTTTTTTTCATGCTACATCCACCTATTAGCCACAATTTTAAGACAGGGAAATATGGAAATTTTTCTTTCTCCAACATTCATTGAAGTTTTTCTACCTTTTTTATCAGGAGTTGTATTGACACAAGAGCTCGGGCAGATATTTTAATTTACGATTTTCACTGCCCTCATTCACTGCTATCCAAAGTGAATTTTAACCACGAGTGATACAGAAATGAACCTGATGATTTGTAATCATCAGTAGCTCAGGTTGTAAGGAATCTCCTGCTGGGGTTACACATCAACGCAGACAGGAGCAAAATTGCTTTGTGCTCATAACCTGTGGTAGTTTTAATAATTTTATTTCTATTTCTTTCCGAATTCTGGGAAACATTAGCCAGATAATGATGCCTTTTGATTACCAAGCTTGTTCCCTCTTTCAGAAAACAGCTTTGGACTGCAAGAATCACCTCACATGGGGTTTCTTTTGTGGGCTGGTTTTGATTGTGGTTTTTTTTCCCCCTATGTTATCTTTGTGCCTGAGTATTCCTGTTTTTCTGTCCTACTGCTCTGCTCCAATATGCTCCCAATATTTTTGCTTTTACTGGCTCATTTACCCTATGCAATAAAGGTGCTTGTCATGTCATCAGGTAAGTATTTTCCCTAGAAATTGTTGTAAAACTTTGTATCAAACTGGACATTTCTATTGATTTTTGAATTGATATTTGCAGGTCTCTTTCTGCTTTCTTTTTAACAATTGACTTTCAGACCCCCACATTTCTTGAAAGAAATATTGCTGTAAATTGCAGTGATCTTGACCTGCTCTTTTTCTCCTCTTATCCCTCAGAGCTTTGCCATCCTAATAGCTTTTCTTATGCTCCTTGCAATTAGTTCACAGAAAATTAGAAGAGATAATGGTTAATGAACAACTGCCACTCACTGTCAGTGAAGTGCTGCAAAGGAAAAGGCACTTTCAAAAGTCAGAGAAATGAGAAAATATCACAGAGGCAAAAAGCTCTAGAAGTAGAGGGAAAAACTGTGAGGAAACTGCAATTTTCCTTGATCAAGACCCTTTTGAGAATATTCATCTCACATCAAGCCCTGAAGGACTTTCCTGACCCTCCAGACGTGCAGTGAAATGACCCCATGGCAGTTTAGGCCAGTGGTGTTTTTAAAATATCTTGCATAGGCTTGTCTTGGACCCTTTTAGAGGTACATGAAAAATCAGTCCTGATTATTTAAACCCCTGTAATGTAAAGTATCAATATTTACACCCTTCTCAGTGAGTGCCTGCATTGAAGTTGTGGTGAGAGTGCTGGGAATGCAAATTTATTCTGATTTTCACCTGCAGGGAAATCCAGACTGTCCACCTCATTAGGATGAGGATTTTCCTTGTAGGGTTTTTGCTTTCATTTCTCCAGGGTGAAAGCAAAAATCCCAGAATGGTTTGGGTTGGAAGGGACCTTAAAGCTCATTTAGTCCTGGGCCTAAATCTCTACAGTACCCAGTGAAATGGGAGAATCTTTTATTCTGCTTTTCTTCTGGATCTAAGCCCAATCATATCAAATTTAAAGTGATTACCTTCAGAACAAGATCCCATCCAGGATAAACCACGTCAGCAGGATATTTCCATTCCTGATTTCCCCACCCAAGCTTAGTCACAAACATCCCCAGATGTGGTTCAGATGTTTGTCCCCATCCAGGAGGAAGATCAATTCTGTTGTGGAAACAGTGCACAGCATGGGATCACTCTAATCAATTTGAGCAGGCCTTGGTAAAACTATCTGCTAGTCTGCAATCCAGCAGCATCAAAGCTAATTAATACTTTAGTCAGCTTAATGAATGTATTAGTGGTTAATATTTGTGTATAAGCTCCTCATAACTCAATAATCCTATCCCATTTGCATTATTAATAGGACAGGTATGAGCTGATTGATCATAAAAGCCATTAACTCAGATTTGTGCTGCCTTCAGTTCCCTCCAAGGAAGGGCAGGAATCACTGAGGATTGCAGGGAGCAGGCTCTGCAAAGGCCTTTTCAGATTCCAGGTGAGTGGGGCTGAAGAACTGCAATAGGAAGTTGCATTTTAAACCAACATGAACTGATCTAGAAGGTGATGGATGCCTGAGCCCAAGGGCTGAGTGCCCTGGTTTTCGAGATGCCCAAATTGTTTCAGGTCAAAGCCCCTCTGCAAGGCAAGAGAAACAGCCAGGAATGAAGGGGAGAAAGAGGGAGAGGTACAATCCATTCCACAAAACAATTTCCCTTCATTTCCCTTCCTCTCTTTGCCCCACTCCTCACATAAAAACCATGAAGTGGGAGCTCATTTATTGAAATGAAGCTGGAGGTTGGCTCAGGTGGGAGACGAGTAAATAAACCAAGAGCTTCTAATGCCTGCTAGAGAAGAACAATATTTTGCAATTTCCCTCCTACAGGCTTTGTGTTCTACAAAGAGAAATAAAAACGTGCTTCATCCCCTTCAGCAGCCTTGAAAGCTTTTGCTTATTCACAGCCCCTGACAAGAGAGGCCAGATAATCCTCTGGAAGGGGAGAGCACTGTTCCAACAACAGAGAGAGCGTGCAGGCAGATGAATTCCATTGGAACAACAATAAAAAAAAGAGATGAGGAAAAAGCAGCTCATTCCTTTGGAGACTCATCTTTTTAATGCACCATTTCCACAGGATCTTCTAATTGCTTCTTGTGGGATTGGAGTGTTTTCTCTGGCAGCCTCTCTTTGGAAATTTGTTACATTTCCTGCTACGATGTTCTCTGGCTTTTTTATTTTCAGGTTTGAAGAACTGTTTTCTTATCTTCTTTTTTTTTTTTTTTTTTCTTCCCTGAGATATTTTCCCCATCTCTCCCATTTCCATGCTCATGTTGTTATTATCAGGGAAATTTAAGCTTCTGTGGTGCTGTGAAGCTGAATCCTCTTTTATTGCCAGGCTTTCTTATGTGGTGGGACAGCAGCGAGAGCGGCTGGTTAATCACTTCTGAAGCCCTACATGTGGCAGGGAGAAGTGCTATGAATTATCCAGTGAGCTGTACCTGCATGATTAATGAGAACCCATTCTCCACTCTGCACTCCAGTGCTCCTCCAGCTGCAATTCCTTTGTTAGAACAAAGGGAATGGGAGGGGAGAGGAGACAGGAGAACCTCAAGGAAAGGAGTTTGTGGCTGAGAAAAGGGGATGAGAGCAGGCAGCAATGCCACTGCTCCCAGGGCTGGCCAGATGTTTGCTCATCTGTTCAGGCACAGCTCTTTATTGTCAGCTGCCACACGACAAGTGGCAAAGCTAAAGCTTAATAAGTAATTAAGACAGTCTGCCAGGAAAATGAGAAAAACGAGGGAAACAACGGCTTTCACCTCTCCTCGTCTGATTTAACTGGTTAAAAATATTCCTCTGTTTCCCACAGAGCCGAGCAAATCACTCATTATAAATAATGTATTAACCTAATTTCTTCACTTTTACTCTGTGAAATGTTTCCTGACTAGATTTATTACTATTCCTTCTTGAAAAGTACTTGTTACCTGCAAGCAAATCAGCAGATATTTTATCTGCTCGTGGTAGCTCCATCCAAACAGGCTGTGCTGTAAATTGAGAAAGTCTCATACTACCTCCCCTGGTAGTAGTTGAGAAATATTTAGGAAATAGCTTCAGAGAAAATATTTATAGCTAAAATCAGTGTGTTGGGAACATTTTGTGCACCTGAAGCTCACTGATGTGCTTGAGGGGAGTCATTGTAAAGGACTCAGGGCCAACTGAAATATTTCTTAATATGCCAGTACAATAATTGCTATTACTAGATCTGCTTAAATTAGCAGACTCACATCTTTGTGAGACAGACAGTATCACCTCAGGTGTACAAAATATCCAGATACTGCACTGCTCCAACCCCAACTGTCCACCCTTAGCTAAACTTGTCTCCAGATTACAGCAAATCTTTCATTTCCCTTGATGTCATTATCCCCTTGGTGTTAGTTCCTAACTCTCAGGAAATCAAAATATAGCAGGATGCAGGGCTGGTTTACAAATGTTTGTAGTTCTGGCTTCAGCCACTCCAAAAACACCAACACAAAAAGCAGATCTTGTTCACCCATTGCAAAATTAGCTTTTACTTTGCAATTAATAATCCACAAACAGATTTGTTCTCTGACTGCTTAGCAATCCTCAAAATAGCAATTTTTTTCCTGGTTTAATGACTGAAGGAACTAAACTATATGAATAGATTTCCTTCTTTTTGCTCTCTTGTGACATTGGGCAGGCATTTGAGAATTATCATTAGAAGTCTCTGGAGCTGAAGCCCAGGAAGAGCAGGAAAGTGAAAGATATCCAATCTATTTTCAGGATGGGATTGTGCATATCCCCTGCCATAATGTACATAACATAACAGTGCCTCTGCTTGCACTGTCTGCTACAGGGTACACTCCAACTCTCTGTCTATTTATTAAAGATCAATTTTTGTGATATCATTGATCCCCTGCACACTGGGATTGTCATCCTCACTCAGGAGCAGCTGAAATTCAATCCTTTCTTCTCCATCCCTCTGTGGATTAAACCCTGGGACACACATAATAGACACTCTCTGGGAAGATAATGTGCCTCTGGTGTTAGACAAAAAAATGACAGCAATGAAGGAATATGTTGTTAAAAATGGTGAAGAATAACAGCCTGATCATTTCCTGCTCTGTGCCCAGGAAGATGCCAGGATAAACAGTCAGCCAATCTATTCAGGCACTCAGAAGATAAAGGATGATAAGAGAAGAAGCAGCATGGAGAACAAATCATATCAAGCTCCCTTCTGCAGATAAGGTGGGTGGGGAAGGAGGGAAGATGTGTGCAGGAGCTGTGCTGGTGGGTTAGAAACACAGAGAAACAGAGAGAAAATCAGGATAAATGAGTAGGATCTGCACAATTTCAATGTGGGGCGATTCTTCAAGGCTACCTAACTCTACAGCTGGAATATCTGCCTTGGACTGAAGGGAAATCTGGGGGAACGTGGCCAAAATTACAGAAAAAATGGAGCATGAGGAAAGCCTGGCTGGGTTAAAGGATGGAGCTGGGTTACTCTAAGGGGGATGGTGAGGGAGGGGAAGTATCTTCACATCTGGGAAGTTCTTTTAGAACATCAGCTCCAGCTCTTCCTCTGTGGGAGGAAGGCTGGGAAGTGTCCTGCCATCAGTGAGGGAATAGGAGAATTTCTGTGATGAATTGCAAGGGAAAATTAGGTTAAACACCAGGGAAATGTCCAGCCTAAAGGCCAGATGGGTACTGGAGTAAATAGTGTAGGACCTGTGGAAGGACAGGTTAGGCAGACACCTGCCAGACACAACTGAAGTCTCATTTATGTTGCCTTGAGATAAATATAATGTGGGTGACTTCATTAAAAAAACTTTTTCCATTATCCCTGCTTTCTACATTTCCATTTTGATTTTTCCCTGACATCCAGCTTAAGCTTGGAGTAACTAAAATATTTGAAGCCAAATAATAAATCTAAAATTTCTGTTTTGTTAGGGGAAACTCAAGAGACACCATGTTTATTGTCAGTTGGAAGGATCCCCTCAAACCCATCCTCAATTAAAGATATTGATCTTAATTTTCTTACTTTTAGAGCAACGAAGACTCAGGTATGATCTTGCACTGTTAATTCCATGGACTCATTCTGCAGAGGCAAAGGTTTCTTTAAATTAAATGCCCAGTAGCCAACAAATATTTGTTTCTATTGTTTATAAAGTCCTGTTCTCATGAGATCAGAGGCAACTTTTATATTTTCCTTTGTTGAATTAATTTTATGAGCTCTTCAGGCTTGGTGTTGTTTCCTTGCTTATTATGTGTTTTGCTTTTCGAGATTGTTTTCATCCAATTGTCCTTCTCTAGATTTACAGTGAAAACAACTGAGGACACTTTGTACATAACCCTTTCATCCAAAGTGATTGAAAAGTTCAGCTGAATATGCTCAGTGCATTTTTTTTCACTTGTCATCCTTCACAGCTTCCCTTCTTTACATTCCACCTCCAAATATTGTTTTGTTTAAGGAAGGAAAAAAAAAACCACCCATCCTGGTGACAATTTGCATAATATGTTAATGCTGATATGCATCCAGACATCTGGATGGCATTTTAATATCTCATTCTCATTCAGACAAGTAGGAACTACACAGATGGGAGAGACAATTTTAAGAGCATTGTTGTAAACAAATAAGGCAGCCAGGAAATCAAACAGGCTCCACGATGGGCTTTGTGGCTGAGGATGCGCTCCTGACATGTTGTGACTGCAGGAGAGAGCTGCCTGCTCCACTCCCAGCTGCACCAGGAGGTAAATGCAGCGCTGGAAGTGGAGATTTGGGATCATTTCATGGCAAGTTCCCTTCCCAGCCTGCGGCAGTACAGATTGTGGGTTTCTCTGGGTCTGGATTGGAGGCACCCGAGGCAGTATTACGTGTTGGGACTCAGGTGTTTATTATTTCTTATCAGTAAAACAGTCTCACTACCATGAGTTGGGCAGCAAGGCACAAAATGGCCAACAATCTCTTGTTCCAAGGTCTTTTAAGACTAAACTATCCAATTAAGGACTGACACCTGATTATTTTCCCTTTTAACCCAATAACTGATGCCACAGAGCCGGCAATGCAGAATTTTCTGCCCAATTACAAAATGCCACCCAAACCCACGGAGAAGAAGGAAGAAGAAGCACGAAGAAGAAACCCAGGACCCATTTTCCTTCACAATTCCAACCTGTTCCCTGTGCTGTAGTAATGATTCCAGGGGACATTCCCATTAACCTGTGGATGATTTCCACCACTGGATCTTCCTTTTCCTGTGAGAGAAATTTCTCTCATGCTCTGTCTCTCTCACTTCTCCTTTTTTCTGAGCCCAAATTTGGGTGCTGTGGCCAAGCTGTGAGCCAGGCAGCAGCAGACTGAAGCTGTCACCTGGATTGGGACCAGGAGCAGAACCAGAAGTTGGAATCTGGGCCAGGAAGTCTTCTAGTGCAGCTTGGAAAACTTTATGTGCTGTATTTTAAGTTTGCCTTAAAATAAAATTTAAAAAGTCAATAAAACTTTAATCCTAAGCATGCTAACATTGACAAATTTAGTTAAAAGAAGGATAAAAATAGTCATTTAATTTTTAGTCTGCAAATTGTGAGATTGCAAACAGCATTTGCTCTCCAAGAGGATTCTGTATTTTGTTCACACAGCTGGATTTTTGTGATGGCTGGGACAGGCTTAAAGAAAATCAGGATCTAATTGTTCCTCCTTCAAGCCTGGTGATGACGGAGTTACTGTAACAACCTGAATGTCTGGGGGAAAAAAACATTAATAACAAATGGTTCTCTGATTACAGAGTGCTGGAAAGCAGGAAAATTATTAAGTTATGATGGGAAAGTCAGAAAACAGGAGACAGAGGCTTTAAAAGGAGAGATTTGTTTGTTTAAGGCTGCTGGGGCTGAGGTGCTCTCTCACCAGGGTTGTGCCCATTCCATCATCATCCCTCCACCTTCCCCTCCCTGCAACTTCCCCCCTCCCTGAACTAAGGAAGAAGCTCAGAGAACCCAAAGTTATTTTTGAAGTCAATCATCTTCCCAAATATCAATCTTCCTGCACCTCAGCATTCCCCAGAAACCAGCATTTTTATGGGATTGCAGGAGCTTTTGGTGAAAGGTTTCCATAAAATATGTATGAATTCACTGTATACACCCAGCAAAAGGAGAACAGATATATCACAGCAGATCATATTTTCGTGTCATCTTTGGTGAGAAAATATAGATCAATTGATTCTAAACTGTTTTCTGGGACTGGAACAGCACAAAAAGCACTGGGTAACTGATGCTGACCACAGGAAGAGTTATTGTCTAATGAGTTTTCTCCGTTTGGATCTGTAACATACAATTCTACCTTGAATGAAATCAAATTTGTCGTCTCCTATTCTTTACCAACAAGTGAAAACCAGAAAAGCAGTTCCAGCTCAATCACTTAAACCACAGCCACATTAAAACCCTTCAGCTGAAAATTTACAAGGATTTCTATGTGAGGAATGTGATGTCTTGTTCCTCAAGCCTGCTTCCAAAGCCGATGTCTTTTCAAAACCATTGAAATTTCTCCAAAACAATGAAGCTGCTCGTTCAGGCTGTGTGATTCAATCTGAGGATTTGAAAGCAAGTGAACACAGAGCATTAAAGCAGCCAGTATTGATCTGCATGATGAGCATAATCCCCACTGCTGGAAGAGGTGGAGAGGAGCAATCTCAGTGCCTGGAGAAGACTTAAAGCTGCTCTCAGTTTGTGCAGCCCTGCTTTGGTGGCAGAAGATCAGCTGGTAAATTGAGGGATCATGAGGGCTAATCTTATCAAGGATTTTTAGAAATGTTCTCAGGAGCTTGGGTACCTTGATTTCTGTAAAGAAGCTGTCAGTGCAGGGATGTTCCACAGCAGCATCAGGTGCACACAGGAAACTTCCCAGCACTGGTTTCGAAACCTACATTGTTAAAAAGAGGTTTAATTAAAATGAAAGGGGCTCTTTTCAAGTTGTTCCAGGCTTCAGCTGCTTACCTTAATCAATAAAAAAAAAAAAAAGAAAAAAGGTGGGATTGTCTCCTCCAACAGATCTTTTGGAATTGCTCCAATACTCTGTAATTTGAGACTTAGGACAGCTCTTCATTCTAACCAAGATAATAAAATTTCACAGAAGAAAAAGCATCCCATTGTGTGCTGAGCTGGATGAAGGCAAAAAAGCATCAAAATGCTTCATTTCTCTCCCTGCCTTGAGCAAAGCTCCCCCTGCTCTCAGAAATTCTGGGGTGTAGAACCAGGAAAGGCTTTACAGCAAAGGGCCAAGGGGAAAATGGAAGTGAGAGGGAAGAGATGGACTTTGCTCAGGCATTTAATTGTGCCGTTGCCTCTTTCTCTCTCCCATCTCCAGCCTTCTGATGGTGCTGAACCTCCTTGGGGCTCTCTCAAAATTGATTAGTTTGGTTTTTTTTCAAAGCCAGAGATTACAACACTTCCCCACCAATCTGCTTTCCATGTGTTCTTGGATTTCAGTGTGGAAAATCCTTGCTTTTTACAGAGAAGTTGACCAGAGAGAGACAAAAGCAAAGCCCTGGAGCTCCAGGGAAAGGGGATCTGATCCTGCTAATGCTCAATAATTCCCTTATCTTCTTGTGGACCATGTGGCAAAAGTCTTGCTGCTCTTTTCTCCTCTGTCATCTGTGCTATTAAAATTCCCTTCCATCCTCCATCTCCATGCAAAATAATCTGTGTCCTAAAATGGTATCAACTCAGCAAACTCATCCTGAAAGAACAGGGAACACTCCTCAGCAATTTGCATGCAAATTGTGGATAAAAATTGGGGATTCATCCTCTGTCCCTCCAGCTGGCAGGAGAGAGGCAAGGCTTTGTTTTTATCTGTGCATTATGTACAGTATTCATAATTGAAATGGTAATTTTTAATGTTCCTGGCTGGTTTTTGTTCAGTGAGATCCATTTCACCCTCCTGGCCTTGGGAGGGGGATATCTTAATCATATTTATGGCATTTATAAAAGTCATTCAAACCTTCTATTTTATGAGATCTGAGGCATGTAGAGAATTTCTACTGAGAATCATCTTTTTCCTCCCCCCCCCCCCACCCTAACAGGAGAAAGGACTGCATTAAATTATCTGAAATTTAAATGCATTAGCTGCTAGCCAGGGCGAATTTTCATATAAATTAATATTGTTATTGTATTTTAATAAAGCCACGGCATTTATGGAATTATGCAGACATCAATTACTTGGAGGTATCTTGGAACAATTATTGACTTCATGCATCAGCTATTCCCTCCCTTCCAAACCAGTTGCACTCTTCAGGAACACCATCCATCAACAAGCCATAAAACCACATTTTCAAAGCCATCACTGATAGAAAAAGCCCCCTGAGCCCGCGACATCCTAATGTGTGGCTGTGTAATTAAAATTTTGACATATGCAAGGAGTTGTAAGATAGATAAAAGAGCCTGGGTTGTAAATAGAAGTTGAAAGGCTCCCAGCAGATGGTTGGTTTGTGGCAGAGCCAAGAGATGACAAACAGATGGTTTAGGTGTGAAGGACAGGCTGGGAGAGCTGGGCGTGCAATGGGAGACAGCTCTGCGGAGTTTTGCTTGGAGAGGAGGTTAAACATTTCACATGTTTCCATTTGCACTCTCAGCAAATGTGTCAGGGGAAAAAGGCCAACAATACAGCCCAAGAATAATAAAAATAATGATCAGTATCCAGGCAGTCCAGACAGGCTTCAGGGAGGCAAAATCTGCTCGAGCTCAGCTCTCACTTGAGTGAGAACACAGCCACTGCCACCCCAAGTCCCATGAGAGTTAGCTTAATTCAAACAGAAATATTCCAAATTGGGGCAAAATCAGATTGCTGATATTTACAGGTGCCCGAAAAGCAGATTTAGTCACGTTGTAAATGAACTGGAGCTTGCAGGCTCCTTGCTTGTTAAGTGTGTGATGAGTGAGTTTAGCTCAAATTTAAGTGATTCTGCACCAAAATCATGACCAAAAGCAATCTCCTCTGAGCAGAAAGATCAAATCAAATATTACTTATTTTTTAAGCAATAGCAAGTCTGAAATCACAATCAAATTAAAATTACAATGCTGTTAATCCTGTTCTTGAGTTCAGTTCCCTGTTACAGTTCGACCCTCTCCAATTTGTCAGACAAGCTCTGCATCAGCAGCTACAAAACAGAAGAATTTCTGCACAATAAGGGGCAAAAGATCCTTTTTAGTAACCAAAATCAAATTTCCTAAGAACAAGAAAGGTGCAGGATTAGGGTGTAAAATACAGGCTGCTCTTTGACCAGATTCTGGGGGAAAATTTCATCCCTGTAGTAAAAGGAAGACAATTATGAAAAACAGTCAATCAATATTTATTCTTTCCTCGTACTACAAAAAGCTATTTACATTTGAACCAGCATTTCTGTTTCTGACAAGTGAAATTCTGCAAAGCAACTGTTACACGGGAAGCATTTTTTAAGCCTAAGTAAATTTTAACTTGCAAAAACCCAATATAATTGTGAGTTTTGTGTAGGTTTTTTGCTCAACATTAATAAGAAATTGTAGTTTTACTAGGAGGGGAACACTGGAGTGGTGATAGAACTGGTGCATTCTAAAAAAGCTTGGAGTTTTTTCTCACAACTATTTGAAAGATTGGCACAATCTGTTGCCCCAAGAATCAAACCAAAGTGTCCTGCAGTAAATAATCCTGAAAGCATCACCTGCTTGCCTTTGAGGAGTTCCCACCAACTGGTGGAAGACAATTCATAAAGATAATTTGTGTTTCCCTGCCTTACCAAGCCCAGTTGCTCCAGCCAGCCCCGGGAAGTGCGGGTTTGGATTTTATCCCTGGCCACAAACAGGTGAAAGACAATTCATTAAAATAATTCCTGTTCTTCTTTCGTAGGAAAGTTGTTCCAGGCCTGACTTGGGAAGGAGGTGCCTTGAGAGGTGCAGGTTTGGATTTTATCCCTGGCCACAAACTGGTGACAGATAATTCATTAAAATAATTTGTGTTTTCCTGCCTTACCAAGCCCAGGAGTTGTTCCAAGCCTGACCTGGGAAGGAGGTGCTTTGGGAAGCGCCGGTTTAGATTTTCTCTGGTGAAAGATAATTGATTAAAATACTTTGTGGCTTTTTCTGCCTTAGGAAAGCTGCTCCAAGCCTGCCCTGGGAAGGAGGAGCCTTGGGAGGCGCCGGTTTGGATTTCATCTCTGCTTTAACTCCATCTGCACCCATTCTGCCGGCTGAATAATCTGCTCAGTGCCTGCCAAGCTCCCTCTCCTTGCTCTTTTGGGGCTGGCTGTGCCTGGTGGCTCCTGGCTCAGCACTCCCCAGGCTGTCCCAGCTGTCCCCACTGCTCAGGGTGACAGTCCCTGCTCCTGCCAGCTCCTCCTGGTGCTCCCACTGCCAGCCCTGCCCTCCACCCCTCTGGCATTGCAATCAAGCAGCATCACCCCCATCACTGATCCAAGCTTTCTCCCAGCACATTGGCAAATTTATCTTCTCTTTCTGCCTGGAGAGGAGCTGGTATTGGGGCTATAAATTATTCTCAGGGTTCACTTATTTGACCTACTCTTTTTTTTTTTCTTTTCTTTTTTGTTGGTGTTTTTTTGGCTAATTTTTTTTTTTTGTTAAATTTTATTTTGACTGTCACTTGTCGTGTTTTCTTTTTTATCTCACTCCTGTCTCCCTCTTTTTTCTCCTTGATTTTTTCTCTCTGCCAGGTCTCACTGTCCAAGGGAGGTGATTTTTAGTAGCACTGCTTGTGCTCTGACAGCTGAGGCTGTGTCACAAAAATATTACAAACTCCATCCCTTCACGAGTTTCCAGCAGCCATAAACATTTGCTTTAAAAATCTGTGTAGGATTTTGTTGAGGATATTATTTCTATAAATCTGGATGATATCTAGATAAATACTTATTAATAATGTGCAAATAAAATATATTGATATATTCTCAAGGCCTAATAGAAACCACAGAAGCGCAAATGTCTCACAGAAATAACAGAAGCACATAATAAATGTGAGTACAGATTGGTCTTATTTTTATGTGGGGATTGTTCTCATATAAAAATAATATTTGAATATCAAACAGCCAGACCTATTTGGGGATACATATTTTTCCAATGTATTTAAAGTACTAAACTTCTATTTAGATGTAGTATGTATTCAGTGTAATTATATATTTAGATCTAACTTGTTCTCAAAACTAAGAAAATAAAAAGCTCACCTCTATCCCTGTCTCTAAAAATACCTTAAAATAATCCCTACAACACTGAACCTCCAAAAATACCTTAAAATGATCCCTCCAACACTGAACTTCCAAAAATACCTTAAAATAATCCCTACAACACTGAACCCCCCAAAATACCTTAAAACACTCCCTTACCACAGTCCCTGCTCCCTGGGTGAAGCAGGGAGATGCTAAAGGGATTTCTCATGGCAGATCTGATCTTTTCTCTCTGCTTCCATCAGGACTGTGGCAGAATCAGTTACTTCTGGTTTGCTCTGTTCTGCTCTGTGAGGATAAAACCCTGGAGCTCATTTACCCTGGAGTCAATGATTTCTCCAGGTGACTACAGATTTAAAGTGTCCTGAGTGAGACCAGAATCTGACCCGTAATTTGGTTTTTTTTTAAGTTATGAGGGGTTTTTTTGCATCATCATCCATCTGCAGACTCACTTTACTCACCCATCAATATTCACACTTTAAAAGAATTTTTCCTATCAATGAGCTGTAGAAATTGGGCCCTTCAAATAATAAAAAAAGACCCCAATGACAACAACATCTGCCCTCATCCAGCCCTTTGTTTGCCTTAGAGAAGGGCTGGAGTGATGAGGAAGTCAAAGGAGAGATCATTTTTAATATTTCCCAATTAAGTGGCTCCAGGAATCCCCATTTATTGGGAGCCCGATCATGGGAGCAGTGAGAAAACATCCTTTGACTTCCACAGGATCTTTTCCTGAACACTTCAGAGAGGGGGAAAGTGGAATACTGGCATTTATCAACCTTTACAACCCACATAATTATAAATTTGAGGGTTTTTTGGGCATGGAAAACAACCAACTGTCCTTAGGCTGTAAAATTCCCACGGCTACCTCAGGTTTTCCTATGGACAATCCCTTGGGCAGAATCACAGCCCTACAAGCAATTAAATGACCATTTTCCTAACAATAAAACCTGGTGGAACACCAGAAAAGAGCCATTTCTCTGATGTTTCTTCACTCACCTGATGCAGATCTAAAGCAAAATGACATGGCCAGTGATGGAGGGAGGTGCTGCAGGGTCCCAGCCTGTGGAGAGGAGCTGGAAGGGACAGAAAATTGTCTGGTGTGAGTGGCAGGGACCTCCCTGAGCAGAGAGGATGGGGGAAATACAGGGGGTGTGAAATGTAGGGGGTGTAAAACACAAAGGGTGTAAAATATAGGATGTGTAAAGTACAGGGTGTGTAAAGTACAGGGGTGTGCAAAGTACAGAGAGTATAAAATACAGAAGGTGTAAAATACAGGGGGTGTGAAATGTAGGGGCTGTAAAATACAAAGGATGTAAAGCACAAAGGGTGTAAAATGTAGGGTGTGTAAAGTGTAGGGTGTGTAAAATACAAAGGGTGTAAAATACAGAGGGTGTAAAACACAGGGTGTGAAAAATACAGGGGGTGTAGAATGTAGGGTGTGTAAAAAGTACAGAGAGTGTAAAATAGAGAGGGTGTAAAATACTGGGTGCATAAAATACAGGGGGTGTAAAATGTAAGGTGTGTAAAATACAAAGGGTGTAAAATGTAGGATGTGTAAAATACAGTGTGTGCAAAATACAGAAGGTGTAGAATGTAGGGTGTGTAAAGTGCAGGGTGTGTAAAGTACAGAGTGTAAAATACAGAGGGTGTAAAATATTGGGTGCATAAAATACAGGGGGTGTAAAATGTAAGGTGTGTAAAATACAAAGGGTGCAAGATACAGAGGGCGTAAAATGTAGGGTGTGTAAAGTTCAGAGAATGTAAACTAGAGAGGGTGTAAAATATTGGGTGCATAAAATACAGGGGTGTAAAATGTAAGGTATGTAAAATGTAGAGTGTGTAAAATACAAAGGGTGTAAAATAGAGGGCGTAAAATATAGGGTGTGTAAAATATAGGGTGTGTAAAGTACAGGGTGTGTAAAACACAGAGGGTGTAGAATGTAGGGTGTGTGAAGTATTGGGTGTGTAAAATACAGAGTGTGTAAAACAAAGGGGGTGTAAAATACAGGGTGTGTGAAAATGTAGTGTGTGAAAAACATAGGGTGTATAAAATACATGGTGTGTAAAATGTAGGGTGTGCAAAACACAGGGTGTGTGAAGTACAGGGTATGTAAAATACTGAGTGTGTAAAACACAGGGTGTGCATAACACAACAGAAGATGTGTATCAGACACAGAAAGCTGAAAAACTTGGGATTTGGGGAATTATCCCTCTTCATTTGGGAGGGAAAGCCACAAAACCAGAGGGTGAGCCCCAGCTGATCCCCCTGCAGCAGCTCACCTCTTCTTGAGACTTCTCCAAAGGTCCAATCCCATCTGCAGCTTGGCAGAGCTGCCTCAAAGGATCCAATTTTCCGACCTTGCTCAGCTCTGCTGCTCTGTGCTTGGCCTTCTCCAGAACTGTGCTGTGAAATTGTACAAAACATTTATATGTGAACATATGTATAGGTCATTGTATATGTATTTATATAAATATATGTACATGCAGGTTGAGATTGCAAATACAGATTGAACCAAACCCAGTGTGTTTTAAAAGAGAACAGAAGCTTTAAGCAAATGAGGGTTAGAGAGATCAGGTTGTCAATGAAATAGGAAAACTCTTGTTAAAAAGCAAATAAAACATCACTAAGCACAACCATTGTGATCTGGTTTCTGATAGGTAATTTAAAAATATTAAAAATATTAAAAATATTTTAAAGTATTTTAAAAATAAGGAGGAAGCAGAACAACTTGTAGTGCTGACACTGAAACAAATGGAATCAGCAAACCCCACAAAGCACAGCCCTCCTCAGAGCAGAAACATACCATGGAGAGAGGTTGTTTGACCATTCCATTTGTTGACAAAATTATCAAGATCATTAGGCTGAGTAAGATGAGATTTACAAGAAAAAGGAACAGTAACATGGAAAAACAGAGGTGAAGGCTTTATTTGAACTGAGAAATTGCATTTATCATTTAAACACAATCATCCCCCATTGTCTGGACACCAGAAGGAGCCTGGAAAGATGAGATTTAAAAAGAACTTAAACATGAAGCTGAGAGAAGATGAGCACAAGGGGAATGAAAACCAGCCCAGAATGCTGTGAATTCAAAGAACAAGTTTGGATGGGATATTGAGAAAAATCCTTCCCTGTGAGGGGCTGGGATGGAATTCCCAGAGCAGCTGTGGCTGCCCTGCATCCCTGGCAGTGTCCAAGGCCAGGCTGGACAGGGCTTGGAGCACCTGGGACAGTGGAAGTGTCCCTGCCCTGGCAGGGGTGGAATGAGATGAATTTAAGGTCCCTCCCAACCCAGTGTGGCTGTACCACGAACATCCTCCCTGTGCCATGGCACCAGCAGCAGCAACAGCCTCAAAGTACCCAGAGGCTGCATAATTTATAAATTAAATAATAGATAATGGCTAGAAATGCAGACTCAGAAAATGTCCTTTCATCCTTACTCAGAGTTTGGAGTTCACACACACTCAGATGTTCACACGTGGGGATAGAAAAGCATTTTTTCTGATGGTAGGAGTTTTCCGTCTCCTCTGACAGCATGAAAAGCCAAAATAATTCAGCATCAGGTTGGAATAGATCTGTTGTGAGCAGCAACGCATCTGGGGCTGTGATAACATAAACAATCCCAAGCAAAATTTTATTTCTCCAGAGCATCTCCCTGTTGAAGCTGCTTTTCCTTATCCTTCAAGGCTATGGCCTACATTCATCTGGAGATAACTTCTCCAACTCCACAGCACATTTCTGAACTTCACTCAAAAGCCAGGGCTCCTCTGAGTTATGAAACCATTAAAGGTCTCTGTCACCCCCAACACTGAGGTTACTCATCAAGGGATTAAAGCAGTTTAATTGCAGCTGCAGCAGGAAAAACACAGCACCCACTTTGTGAGATCAAGAACAATCCCAGGTGGGTTTCACACGTCAGAACTGGGCTCAAGTGTTGATAATTAAAAGGCAGCTGAAGGAAAAGGAACTTCAAATATTGGTCCTAATGCTATGAAAAGAATGTTGGTTGATTCTTCTTTGCACTGAGGAAATTCAGCTTTCATTTCCTTTTAATGTATTAAAAGTCCTCCATTAATTTGATTTACCTGAGTTCCTTTAGGTTTGGAGGCTGAATGTGCTTCCAAGATGGGAAGTGACAAATCAAGAACAATCAATTTGCTCTCAGCAATCAGCAGCTGCTTTGATCCTGAAAAACCCTGAAACCAGGAGTACAAAGTCCCTAAACACTCCATACACATCCCAAGACTTTCTGATTTAATTTTACCACACACAAGAGCTGGAAGAACAATCCTTGTGTAGAACTGAGCCTTGAGGTGAACTTAACTCCTGTGCTAGACCCACCTGGAGTAAAACCCTGTGTCTGCTGGAGCATTTCCCCTGCCAAGAAAGGTAATTCCTGCATGGAGCAGCCCAAAATCACAGAAAAGACAGAAATTTGACTTCTCTCTAATTTCTGTGGAGCTGCAACTTTTGTGTATTTTTTTAAAATTTTTTTTCAGCTGCTCAATGCCTCAAGTGCATCTAAGAGCTCAGATTTACCAAATCTTGCTCCTAGGAGCAATCTAGAAAAATATCCCTCATTTTGGGCTGATCTCCTCCTGAATTCTGTGTCTCCCTTCATGTTTTGTGGAGGATGACCACTCAGTTATTTGTAACCCCATCAAGCAACACTAATTTAGTAATGATCACTCGTGCTCCAGCTTGTTACATCCTGGATTTGGGCATCCTTAATTAGTTTCCTTATTGCAACCACCAGAATTATTCATGTGCTTATCTGTGTGTCTGAGCATTTGGCTGTACAGAAACTTATTTTTAAAATGCTAACCGACAGCTGGAGTTAATGCTACGTGAAAAATATTAATTCAACTGATATTTTCAGTAACTCTTCACCTCCTGAATTTCTGCATTTGCATTGGGATCATCCAGACTTGGCTTTTTAAGTGAAAGCTACTCTAATAAAAAAGACAAAACAGTGAATTACTCAACAATGACATGTCAATATATAAGTGTGTACATATATAAATAAACATATTTATAAGCTATTTTTAATAGGCAGTGGAAAGCTGGAATTTGCTGCAGAAACCTTTGCTTTACAAACCTTTCCCTGGAGGAGAGATGTGTTAAAATTCATTCAAGAAATCTTGCTGACAACTTCAGAGAATTCTATTGCTGCTTCTATTTTGAGCTGGTTTGTGAAGGATTTATCAGGTTTGTGAAAAGCCAAAGGATGGTGTTGTGCATTGTGTGGTGACAGAATGAATTCAGCCTTCCTGCTGCCATTCAGGCTTCTGCAGAATGGTACAGAATATTTCAGCTTCAGGATGGGATGCTGCTTAGCAGGCAGCACCTGAATTTTGCTTAGAGAATGAAAAAAGTTGCGTCTTTGAATGAAAACGAGGTGTTGGGGCACACCAAAGTAAAATTATAATTAATGTTATTAACATCTCTAATATGTCATGGCAAAAAATGCCTGTTTGGTAATAAACATCACTTGTGCCTCTGGATTAAAAAAAAATCATCTCAGAAAACGGGAAAGAAATAGAATAATAGAATCCCAAAATGTTTTGGGTTGGAAGGGACCTTAAAGCCCATCCTATTCCAACTATCCATCCTATTCCATCTCCCTGCCATGGCAGGGACCCCTCCCACTGTCCCAGGCTGCTCCAGCCCCAGTGTCCAGCCTGGCCTTGGGCACTGCCAGGGATCCAGGGGCAGCCCCAGGGAAGAATTCTTCCCTAAGAAACTCCATTTTTCATGGGACAGAGCTGGCCTGGAGGCCCAACCTCCCCAGGCTGCCCCTGCAGGAGCCAGCCTGGCTGTGGGTGAGGCTGTGCAAAGAAAATGATCCAAATTACTGCAGCTCCCTCAACAAAGCCCTCCCAGAGAAAGAAATACACCCAAACAGCACAAAACCAACTCTTCCCTCCCCAAACCCCAAAAGAAAGCAGCCACAGGGCTAAAATCTTATCATCCTTTATAACTCACAATAATTACATTTATGATTGGCTTACTTTAATCTTCTTTAGACACACCAGGAAAACATTTTCTTTTCAAAGTGAACAAAACCCAGAGTTTTAGATTACTTGTATTTATGACAGGAATGATGTGATGTGATGTGCCAGCAGGAGACAGGATGTGCCAACCCAGGAGATCTTTTCCCTCTTCTATTTCCCCTTCAGTGTTCCTGTGTTCCTACTTAGGAGCCTGCTGTAATAAAAGTAGTGGTCATAATATGCAATATACTTTTCCAGATTACTTTAATAGTGCCCAAAAGATAACCAATGAATGATCCCAATAAAATACATGTAAAGGGGATCACAAATCTCACTGATGCAGAGCAGGAAGAATTTATTATTCAAGTGTTGCTAATGACTTTCTGCCTGCCCCTTTGAAAATGGCTCTGAGCTTAGCACTATCCCTTGGAAATCCAATTCATAAGTCCACAAGCAGCATGAAATTCCAGTAGGAAATAAAGCACTTTTATTCCAAGGTATTACAGCACGTTAATGCTGTTTGTTAGAACATAAACTGCCAGAAACACCCAAATACAAACAGGGAGTGACCTCAGCGTGGGGCTTTAGAAAGTCCTGGGGTTAAAGCCAAAGCTCAGCTCACAAACAGATCACGTTAGGAAAAAACAGATCCAGATGAGATTCCTGATTTCAGGAATTCATTCAGCACTCCAAGTGCTGCTCCTGAGAGCAGAGCATCCCTTCCCTGCACAGGGCCAGGAGTGACACTGCAGAGCACAGCCCTGAGCAGGGCAGGTGCTGAGGCCTGGCAGCAGGGCTGTGCCATCCAGCAGCTGCTGAGAAAGGATCATTTTTCCTGGGAGCTCTCTCCAAAGCTTTTCTCCAAGTGCCTGCTCCTCGTGACTGCCTCTGCCCCCATTTCCCTCTGAGTGCTCCTCTCCAGCACACTCAAGTGATCTGCTCTGCCTGGAGGGGGAGAGGAAGCTGCTGAATCCCTAAATATTGCCATAAAAACACAAACTCCTGGCTGGTAACTGACTCTGGAAATAACTGGAAGTCTCCTTGGATGATCCAAATCCAGAGCTCTGCTGAATACTTCTGCTCCCTGCATTGCCAGGACAGATTTTGCTGCCTTGTGGCAAGAGCTGCTCATTCCCTTTCCCTCTTCTCTTTTTTTAAAGGAAGCCAACCAATCTTAGAGAGCCAGGAGAGGAAACAATAGAGGTTTATGAGTGAGAAAAGAATGGGGAGCTCTGAACTCCAGAGAATCCCAGAATAGGATTGGTTGGGAAGGGGTCTAAAAAATGACTCATGACAGGGACACCTTCCCCTGTCCCAGTGTCCAGCCTGGCCTTGGGCACTGCCAGGGGTCCAGGGGCAGCCCCAGCTGCTCTGGGCACCTGTGCCAGGGCTGCCCACCCTCACAGGGAGGAATTTCTTCCCAAAATCCCCCCTAACCCTGCCCTTTTTCATATGGAAGCCATGCCCCTTGTCCTTCCTGTGCTGGGGATCCCAGAATCAAACAGTGCCAGGCTGGGAAAAAAAAATTCCAAAAATCCTTCATGACAAATCAGAGTAATTACCTTTGAAAAAAGGAGGAGATTAATTAAGCACAGCTTCTGTGGGTCCTGGGGAATGGGAGGCTGTCAGGGCCAGCCCAGCTGCTGAGACAAGAAGTGAAGGACCAGCCACCTGGAACAGCAGCACCGGGACGGCTCCGGAGAAACCTGACGTCTCTCTCTGCTGCAGTTCCCTCAAAATATGAAAAGGCAAGTGAAAGTGACCTCTGCTGAACACAAACTTCTTCAATAACCACGGAATCCCCCTGTCCATAGTTCACTTTTAATTGTAATTTCATTTTTTTTTTGTGTAAAGTGCCTGATAAAGAAGAAACGGCAGCGTCACCATTGAGGATGATTGGATTGCTGGAATGAGAGAAAAAGAAGGGAGGAAACAGCAAGAATTGGCTGATTTGGGATCAATGCTCAAAAATCAATATGGGTCCATAAATGCTGTCTTGATATCTCCATAGCTGTATGATTTATCTCCATTATCAGTATGTTGATTTATAAGAAAGCAGGTTAAAACTGCCTGTGCTCCTAAACAAACATTTTCATCTCATCCTTAGCCCTGGACTTCTTTCCCCTTTTCCTTTTGAGCTCCAAGATCCCAGCCTGAGTAAAACACCATTGTGACTCGAGAGATAAAGAAGCAAAATCTGCAGGAGGACGTGCCCAGAGCAGCTGGGGCTGCCCCTGGAGCCCTGGAATGTCCAGGGCCAGGCTGGACACTGGGGCTGGAGCAGCCTGGGACAGTGGGAGGGGTCCCTGCCAGGAACTGGATGATTTTTCAGGTATTTCCAACCCATTCTTCATGGTTTCAAGTTAATGAGCTGAGAAGGAACCCAGACATTCCTATTCCAGTTTGATGGCAAAGGACCAATTTTTGGGTTTTCAGCTTTGCTCCTTCTTCCATCTCCAGGAACCCAGTGATGAGGATGAAGAGCAAACCCTGCTGCAGTGACTGAGGGCCTCTCCTACCCAACCTGCTGTATTTGCTATTCCTGCTCTGTAGGCTGGGAGGAGTTCAGTCCATTATTAAACATAATTCCAGCTCTGTCTTGTCAGGCTTAATGCAGCTGATGCTGCCTTTGAAAGTCAGGGCCCAAGACAAGCACCTGAATGTCTCATTGCTTAAAATCAGACATCTAAATCCACCTTACACACCCAAGTAAGCCAGAGGAGTTCTCAAAATGCTGAGGATCTCCAACATCCACAGCCCCAGGTGATACCAGCATCTTTAGAAACAGAGAGCTCTGATTAGTACCAGAATAGCTGTGAAATGCCTGGTACCCCACTTGAGTATCTCCTTCAGAGAACTCTGTATTTCATCCCCTGAAATGTTTTCATTTCCTGCAATAGCTGTGTTTATTACTTTAATAAGCTGAATTAGGAGATATGGTTATTGGTTTCCTAACTAGGCTGAATTAAGTTTCATTAAAAAATAAAATCCAGGACTCTAGTTTATACTTGGTATAAATGCACTTAAAATGTTAGAACAACCATACTCCTTTTCCTTTTAATATGCAGATTAAGAAAAAAATCCTTCCTGCATTAAACCCAGAGCTACTCTCAACACTTCAAATGGACTAAAATGTAATAAATAAAATTTTTAATTAAAACACCTAGTATATAATATTTCTGGACTTATTAGGCGTCTTTTTTTCCTACTTGCTGTGGACCACAGAACAAGATCTGTAAAATATCCTTATTAAACCAGCAGGGTGATGCTCCAAAGGGGTCACCTGGTGGTGGCCACAGCCAGGCAGTGACGGGGATGTGGCTGCAATGTCCCAGCAGAGTGAAACCCAGGCAGGACCAGGATGGAGGCAGAGCCATCCATGGTTATCCCTGAGCAGGGGTGACCCATCCTGAGCCATCCAAGCCCCCACCCCTCCTCAGCTGGAGAGCAGCAAAGTTGCTGGAGCAAAGCTTTTTTTGGTGGAAATCACAGGAAGAGAGAGTTTGTCCATTACCTGCAGCTCTCCTGAGATGTGGCTTTGCTCCCACTGAACTCAGACAGGCAAAGTTCCTCTCACCTCCCTCACAGGCCCATCCCAGCTGCATTTATTAATGGATCACTGCATTTATTAATGAAGAATCACTGAAGCACCAGCTAAGTCTTTTAGCTGCACTTTTGTCCCAGCAAACTGGTGTTTAATTGTCTGAATGAAAAAAAAAAATGTGGGTGGACGCTGTCCCAAAGACAAAACTCCATCAAATCCCATCACAGGAAGAGTTAAAATGGCATTTTAAAAAAACACAGAGCTGCTTTGGACTGTGGGTGGGTCACTGTGGACTGATTTCCACTTGCAAGGTTTTCAAATGACAGATTATCTCCCACAAAAACAATTGTGAAGCTGAGCTGAGGTTTCCTGAGCTGAAAAGGTTTGGTTACCTCTAAATATAACAGCAGATGGACTAATGTTCCACTCATGTCGTGAAAATGTCACAGGGAACTGTCTGTTTGTCACAGGGAACTCCTGCAAACTCTTCTTCCACATCCATAATTAAATCACTGCTCTCTCCACTCGCCTAATCTGAATAGTGCAGGGCTATAATACGGGAAAAGAGAGAAAAGCATTAAAAACACTTTGTGTGACAGAAGTTAACAAAAGAAGAAATCCTGGAAAAGCTTTGAGGGCTTTAATAAGTCACTAAATGACCAAAACCAGACTTAGTGCTTAGCACTGGGAAGTCAAGCTGTGCCAAAGCCCTGTCTGCAAATGCTGAAGGCTTAATGGCACAACTGTTTAATTCTTTGTTTCATTCTTTGTCTCCTGGCAGCCTTTCCTCTTTTCAGCTCTGTGAAGGGGACACACAATGCAGCTTTAGCTAAGCCACCTTCCTGTGAGCCAGGAGAGCCAGCCTGAAAATCAGGCGCAGGAGTTCAGCCAGAATGCACTCGCACACAGCAGGATGCAGGAAAATTGCTGGTGCTTGTATTTCATAACAAATCTCACAACCTTCCTGCACCCCAGTCCAGCCCAAAGCACATTCTTTCCTCTGGTGGTTTATCAGGAGTTAAAAAAGGTAATTGACACACCCAAAGTGAATAACCTGTCAGCGAGTGCAGGTTCAGAAATCAGTGTCTAAAAATGCAGATTTTCCTGAGTGTTTGAGCATCTCCAAGGTGCACTTGTGCAGGCAACAGCTCAATGCACATTCCCCAGGTGATGCATGCACTGAATGCCAAGGAAATGAGAGAACACTCAAGAACAAAATGCTTTTTTGGGGAATGCTTCACACGTGGGGCTGTTTCCTTCTCCTGGAGGAGGGCAGGACAAAAGCTCCTGGACTGGGGATGGGCATTTCTGCCTCTCCTGCTGCTGCTCTGAGCCTTTCCAGGCCTCATTCCTGGAGGAGCATTAATGGAAGTGATCAATAATGCTGAGAGGAGCAGCAGTGAAGACTCAAATTCCAACCTCAGGTTTTGGTTTTCACATCTGTTTTTCATGGAAGCAACAAGAGAACAGAGCAGGCACCACCAGGCAAGAAAGGAACAGTAAATTAGGGATTAAACCAGAAATAAACCAGGACTGCGCTCTTGCCTCAAACCACTATTGATCTTCATGGAGGCAATAATTCAATGGAAATATTGGCCATTGTGGCTCTGTCTTAGAAACAACTCCAGCTCTGTTAGAGACAACTCAGCTGCACTGTCCCCACACACTCACTGCACAAAGTGTATCCTTCACCTAATCCACTGGAAAATCCTGCTAAAATCAACAGGAATTTGGCATAAGGAAATATTACAGCATCTCACATCATCATGTTTGGATTGGATATTAGGAAGAAACTCTTCCCTGGGAGGGTGGGCAGCCCTGGCACAGGTGCCCAGAGCAGCTGGTGCTGCCCCTGGATCCCTGGCAGTGCCCAAGGCCAGGCTGGACACTGGGGCTGGCTCAATGGGAGGTGTCCCTGCCATGGCAGGGGTGGCACTGGGTGGGATTTAATGTCCCTTCCTACCCAAACCATTCTGGGATCCTGCACAGAACAGGGGTAAATGGTCAGTTAAAATAAATACTCTGGGTATTTATTATAATACATATAATAAAAATAATTCTCTGATCATCAGCTCCATACAAACACAAGAGTCGTTAAATGAGCCAAGATGCAGCTCACGAAAGCAAAGTCAAGATCCCAGGTGCCAGAAAGCAAACTGAGGAAGAAGTGCCAGGTTTTAGATTTTCCATGGCTTGGAGAAGCAGAGCTCCTGATGATGTGATGTGTTTCACAGAGCTCTCTGTGAGCAGCACGGCACAGAGGCAGGCACACGCTGTAATGAGGAGATGTAGGATGTAAAAATAATTAGTCAGGGTTTATGGAGCCCACCAGCGAAACACAGGGAGCTGTGAAGTTATCAAAGGCTCTGTGCAGGGTATGATAATAGGAAAACGTGGCGTGGCAGATTCAGAGAGAGAAGTGCAGGCCCTCGTAGCACAGCTAATACAACTTCATTGCAGTTACTCCTGGATTAGTCATTGTAAACGTGGATAAAGCAGCCCGTTTGCACTGTATCAGCACCTGCCTTATTAATCCTGTAAACTGCTCCTCCTGTCCTGTTCTTAAGGTGTTTTGAAACACAGAATCCTTGAAAGACATCGATGGCACTCAGACACTGGTTCCCCTTCAAACAGGTGGGCTCTGAAAACCAAACTCACAGAAATGGCTTTGCCCACCTTCATCCTTCCCTTCCCTTCCCTTCCCTTCCCTTCCCTTCCCTTCCCTCAGCATTAAAAATATTCTTCTACATTGCCAGTGGTTTCCATCAGCCAAGATCAGAGAATTCTGGAGGACTTCTGAAACACAACCACCTCCTGTATTGTATCACCTCCAGGTACTGCAGTCACAGAGCACAGAACAGCACCTGCAGAAAGCTTTGGAGCAAACAGCCATCCCAGGGGAAGCGGCAGACTAATTAAAAGCAGCGCTACAAAAAGATGCTGCTGTTCTAACATGTGTTAATGTGAGCTGGTGCACGGGAGAGCAATAAAAGAAATGTCAAAGGAAGCAGGAATCGTGGAGGAGCCTGAACTGAGGGAGGCACAAACAAGTCTGGGGAAGCAGGGCACAGACTGCAAAACAGAGCTCTCTAAAAATGCAAATATGGGGGAAGGAAGGTGCAGATGGGTCTCTGCCTGGGGGCCAAGGCCTGATCAGTGCTCTTGGAGACTCATATCAGAATGGGTGTCACTGCCAAATGTGACATTTGATTCACATATAATCATCATTTAGGACATGGACTCACCTGGGTGCATCCACAGTCCAAGTAACCATTTCTCCAAGATCCTTGCAGCTGTGCTGGAATAGGAAAGAAGAGACAGATTTCCAGCTCCTTCTGCAATCCCCAAATCCTGCCCCAGTGCTGCTGCTCAGCTCTGTGCCCACCTATATCACAGAGGTGCCCTGGAATGCACAATGGACCACTGGTCAGATGGGGGAAAGGATTTGCTCTGGCTCTGGGATCACCAGGGCACTGGGCAGAGGCTGACCTGAAGGCCTGACTTCATTCCCAGTTCCAATCCATAGCCTGACTTCATTCCCATCCATTCCCAGTTCCCATCCATGGCCTGACTTCATTCCCAGTTCCAATCCATAGCCTGACTTCATTCCCATCCATTCCCAGTTCCCATCCATGGCCTGACTTCATTCCCAGTTCCCATCCATGGCCTGACTTCATCCCCAGTTCCAATCCATAGCCTGACTTCATTCCCATCCATTCCCAGTTCTAATCCATGGCCTGACTTCATCCCCAGTTCTCATCCATGGCCTGACTTCATTCCCATCCATCCCCAGTTCCAATCCATGGCCTGACTTTATTCCCACCCACTCCCAGTTCCCATCCATGAGGACAGAGAGCAGAGCTGGATCTCTGCTGGCACAAAGTCACCTGGCTTCCACCAGTGCCCTGCAAGCTGAAGCCTGAGGAGAACCCAACACTTCTCAAAAAGGAACAAAGGACTGGGAGCTCAATTTCCCTTCCTGTGTTCTCCAGCCTCCTGGAGAAATGGAAAAAATTAAAATCCCAAGTGCTGGAAACTGGGCAACAAGAAGTGCCTCTGAGAGCTCTGTGAGAAATCCTTCCCCATCTGGTCGGGCTTCAGCTAATTAACCGACATGGTTGCAAATGAGCAGCAGCTAATTGGAGCTCTCTGTTCTGCCTCTCCCTGCTAGGAATGGGATGGATTCCACATGAGCAATGGTTCAACATTTTCCAAGTAATCTCCACTCTGTGCTGGGCCAGCATCCCAACAACTTGTGCACATCCTCACCCTGGATGGGAATCCAAAGAGCTTCACTGGAACTGGGGAGCTGTTATGGGGAAGCATCAGGCAGATGTGTGCAGGCTCCAGTTCCAAGGATATTTTGGAAAACCAGCCACCTGCAGGCAATCAGGGGCCAGCTGAGTCCCAGCCATGACTTCCCCCTGCAGCCAAGAGAACTCCCAGAGCCAGCCCACAGAACCTGGAGGCACACAGGCCGTGCCTGCTGCACTGTGCAGGAGAACTTCAATGTGGAAGAGGTGATTCTGTGGGTCTCCAGCAGCTGAGGGGTGCCAGATCTTCAAATCTGAGGTCCTAAAAAGGTAAAAAAAAAACCCGAAAAACACTAGGTTATCCTGCTCCAGCCCGTGCTAGCATTCCTTCCCTGAGCTCCCAGCCTCTTTTCCAGGGAGGTTATTTGACATTATTCACCCCCAAACACCAGGAACAGCTTTATAACAGCAAGAAATCCCTCAAATACTCTCCACATCACAGAATTAGAGAATGATTTGGGTTGGAAAGGACTTTAAAGATCACCTAATTCCAACTCCCAACCAGGGACAGAAACACCTTCCACTACTCCAGGTCCACGTGTCCCATTGTACAGAACCAGTGGATCAGGTCAAACTGGGACCAGTGATGTCCCTGCCCTGTTGTGGTCATTGCCCACAGATGGTTTAAACACCTCAAACACAGAGAAGCAAACAGAAATCCCCTCCCCAAACACCCAAGTGAGCAAAATTATTTGCAAAAATATTCAGAGTAACTCAAGAACCACAATGCTTCAAAGATCAGGCCAGATGTTGGGGTTAGGCTGGACTGGAATAATATTCCCCACGATCTCCCTGAGAACCAGGGATGAACATCATGTCCCTGTGAACATATTATAGACAGAGATGTCCTTTAAAACAAGAGCACATCCACTGATGGATGCCAGCCCCAGCTGGTTTTACGTGTTTTGCTCTATTGCAATATGGTAAAGCAGGGTTAAACCCGTTGAGACTTTTAGTTGGATTGCAATGAACCCAAAATCTGTGAGGAGACTCCTTTCTAATGAAGGTTTTCCCCATTTCTCTGCAATACGGAATTTTAAAACTTCTCCTGGCCTTTCCAGTTGTCTGGTCTTTAGCGGATGCTAAAAAACCCCAAAGATTTCCAGTCCCAAACCATGGCAAGCTCAAGGAGTTGGGGATTTTTTCCTATTTTCATCTCAAACTGTTAATTCTAGCAAAATTACACTAAAAGCTAGATTAACTAAGAGGAGTTCTATGTTTCTGAGTTTTGGGTGTGTGTTTATCAAGTTTGGAAATAAGGAAGCATAAATAAAACATCTCCATGGGATACAAATTCACATCTCTGTCTCGAATACAAGAAATGCAGCTGTGGAATACAAATAATCTCCTAGCCAGGAACACAATTTAATATTTATTACTGCACACTTGGCTCTGTGGATTCAGGGAGGGTGTCCCCCACATCTTATCTGGGACCTTTTGTGGTCCTGACCTCACAATGTGCCACCACTAAACGGTGCTGGAGCAAAATTTATTTTACCCCATTTCAAACTACATCAGTTTGGATGCTTCCCACTCTCAGACTTTTAGAAACACCAACAAAAGGTTCTTTTTTTTCTTTTTTTTTTCATTGTGAGACATTTGGGAAATCAGCTGAAAGATATTCTTTCACAGTGAAAATGGGAGAATGATCCAGCTGGAAGGAATCTCATGAGTGAGGGCAGAGAGGTGCTGGAATTGTCTCTGCAGAAGCTGTGTGGAGGTTTTGGCTTCCCAAAGGGCTGCAGTCACCAAGAGCTCTCCAAGAGCTTCCAGGAAAAGCAAATTACTCATTTTGATCAAGAAGTAAGCTCAAGTTTTGAGGAAAATGTGAATATATAGAAAACCTAACACAGTGTGAGGTACCTGTAGGAGAAGGCTGAGCACAGGCTTTAAGTGGGTTTTGAGTGCTGGTCACCTCTGTCCTTATTCTGAGCACCTGAAAAATGAAGTTCAGAAGAGGTAACAACAAATTTGCTGGCAGAATTCACCCTGGAGTTCTGTGCTCCCAATCTCTGGGTGGGAATGGTGGTGTTTGGCTGAAGGTTGGACTGCATAATCTTGGAGAACTTTTCCAACCTTATTGATTCTGTGATTTTAACGCATTTTGTGTCCTGGTAATGAAATTAACACCATTAAGGGTCCATCTCCCCACTGGGTCTAAGGAAAAAACACTGTAGATTTCAACAGCTTTTCAAGAAAGTGTTTTAAAAACAGGGAGAGATCTTGGGAAGAATTTTGATAATCAGGATCCTCTGAACAGGAGGCAGAACCATTTTTTAGCTCTGACTTTACACTCCCTTTCAGCTGGCACCACTCTTCCTTCCAGCATGAAAAACAGGTGCCAAAAGGAGGATGATTCCTGTAAAATAAAAAAAAAATAGCACTGAAGGAAGAAGTGCATTTCTATGATAAAAGGGTTAAAAAGGTCTAATTCTGAATTTCTATCTCTGCATCCCAAGAAGCTCCCTTTCTGAAAGTCAAAAACTGATTTATGCGCCACACTGTCATTGACAGACTGAGGCAACAGAAGCAAACAAAAAATCACCCAAAAAAGTAACTTTTCCATCATTATGATGTACTGGCAAAGCAGAAATCAGCCAATTATCCTCAGAGAAATATCAGCAGCTTCCCCCAAAGGGGGGCAGCCTTACCCTGGCAGGTGACACAAACACTGATCCCCCCGTGGCACCACAGCCCATGGGGCACCTCTGTCCAGCATCCCCTGCATTTTCACATCTAATGGAGATTCTGTCAGAAGCAGCAGCAGGAATGGAGGGTTTGAGAGCTGCAAGCAGATGGAATAACCAGGATTGCAGCAAGATGTCCTAAAGCTGCTGAATCCAGGTTAAATCAGGGACTGCCTTCCAGCAGCGGGTCCCAAGGCTGCAGAGGGTCCTGCTGGCACCCATTCAGCAGCTGCTGGAACAGAGTGCCCAGAGCTCTAAATATACCTCAAATACACAGAGCCACTGCCAGGGCAGAGCTGGGGGCCATAAAACACTGGGTGCTGCACAGCACAAATTTAGGGAGGGGATGCTGGGGCTGAGAACACTCAGTGACCCTGAGCACCACAGGACACTGACAGCCAGCACTGGCACAAGGGGCTTTTTCCTGTCAGTGTCACAAACTTCCAGGTGTTTTCTATTTCCAGAGGTGGAATCACCTTTCTGTAACCTCTACCAAAAGCCAGCTCCTGTTTTCTCATCACCTTTGGCTCTTGCTTATCAAGGTTACACAGATGAAAATTATTTTTTTACCGCTTTAATGTGAATTATTTCACAGCAGCTCTTGGAGCACTGGTTCTGTAGCTGCTGAAGGGAATCCCAGAATGATTTGGGTTGGAAGGGACCTTAAAGCCCATCCAGTGCCACCCCTGTCATGGTCAGGGACACCTTCCACTGTCCCAGTGTGCTCCAAGCCCTGTCCAACCTGGCCTTGGGCACTGCCAGGGATGTATTTTAGATTATTTTCCTGCAGACATAAAGGCTTCTATGCTTTTCTCTGTGCTACCACTTTTTGTAGTCCTTGTCCACCTGTTTTCTTCCCCTTTTAATGCTCAGATTCAGCACAAAAAAAGAATCCTGGGACAAGGCCATGTGTATCTCCAAAGTCCCATTTTCCTGTGAAATATTCCCTCACAGGTGCCACTTGCTCCCAAGCAGACTAGGATCACTGGAAAATGCTCAAATCCTTTAGGAGCTCTCACATTCCCACTGTTACATAATTAACTCTCCTTGCCACCTGCATTTGTCTAATTCCAGCAAAAACAACTCCTGTGCCAGAGCCCTCACTTTTGGAAGAGTGAAGAGCACAGTGGCTCAGCCTGGGGCTGGGTGAGAACAGCCACTGCAGCCCCAAACTGCTCAGCTCTGTGAAATTTATTAAGGATTGGATTGCCTCAGAAATTATTGGAACAGTGATAATCTAGGAAAAACCTGGATATTGCTGGCTTGCTCCTTTCCAGCAAATGGAGGGAATTATTGCAGGTGCCAAATGCCTCATCCCCACCTCCTGCACACTCAGGGCTCTCTGTGAGATGTTTGTTTTCTGTTGGGGTTGCTTGGAGAAGGAAAATCCCTTGGGAAGTTGCGGTCATTGCCCACAGATGGTTCTGATGCCCTGAGCAGGCTGCTCCAGAACAGAGGCTGGGCAGAGTCACAGAATAAAGCAGAGATTTATTCAAAGGATCTCCTCCATGGATGCACCTTGGGCAGCACCAGAGCCCAGCCAGGGCTGCACCCAAGATGAACCAAAATGGTCCCAAAATGAACCCAAGATGAACCAAAATGGCCCCAAAATGCACGGCCGGGCACGGGCTCTGTCCCTGGGATCAGTTCTGCTCCATTTGCACCTTGCAGTTCAGTGTCCCATTCCAGCTTTAGCCCCTGCAGTCCCACCCTGCTTGTTTTTCTCTCTGCAGCCCACGGGGTTTGTGCTCCTGGGCTGAGATTGGGATCATTTGTCCTTGGTGCCCAGCTGGAGCAGGAATTGTTTTGTCTCCCTGCTCTGTGCACAGAGCTCACCATGCCCTGATATGGAGCTCAGACTCACACACTAAAGCAGCACAGAATGTGAAAAATACAAAAGCTAAAACCTGAGACATCGGTTTAAACACCTAAAAACCCCCCAAGCAACCAGAAATCCCCTCCCCAAACACACAGGTGAGCAAAACTATTTGCAAAAATAATTTCAGTAACTCAAGCACCGCACTGCTCCAAGGATCAGGGCAGATGTGATCTGCAGAGGAGGCACAGAACAAACCCTTATCTCGCTCACCCTCAAAAAAAAACCTCACCTGGTTTTAATAAAGCAGAGCACAGGGTGGCAATCTGGGAAGCACTGGGGAAAAAACACTGGGAAAAGGTAAAAAGGTAAAATAAATGATCAGATTCCCTGTTTTCCATCAGCACAGCCCCTACGCAAACCAAAGGTCAGGGATCCAGCTGGGATGGAATAAGCTTAAAATGTTGAATTTGCTCCAGAATTCACTCAGAAAGTCCCTGCTTCATGTTCCTATCTTTTCTTTTTCTACTAATCTTTTGGCAGAGGTGCCACAGCACTTGTGGCACAGCTGAGGAGATTTTCTGGAAGGATGTTTGAAGCTCCCAGGTATGGAAGCTGCTCAAAGTCTACCATTATTATTATTGCCCTTCAGGAAAAACATCTGTGAGAACTCTGATTGTGCTCACTTGCAGCCTTGCTGTTATATTGACAAACAGAACTGTTGCTGAGTTGGGCTTCTCAAAAGCCAATTTTGCCGTTTATCTGTAGGAAAAAATATCCAGAAAAAGTGCATTTCACAGGGATGTCTTGAACAGCACAACTTGGAAGAGTTCCCCATCTGCTACAAGTCCATTAAATGCAAAAATGTGGAATTTTCCAGCCTGTGATTTGGGTGGTGAAGGTTTAAGATCTGTTCACAGCCACATTTGCAGCCATTTGGGCAGATGGGGATTGTTTAGAGATGCCTGCAAAAAGCCTCAATTTGTACCCACGGACAAGATAATTTTTATTAATGAATCATACTGACACATCAACCTCCATTTGTGTGTCACAGACTTGGAGTACACAAACAGCTTCTGAGAGGGGAAGATGCCATTATTAACCAGAAATTAATTTTAAAGGATATTTTTAAAATAGGACACTGTGTTTCACTGCTCTAGGTCCCAATTTTTTCAGCCTTTCCTGTCTTTCATAATAATGTTAAATTGATAAATTTCTTCATGAATTAGCTCAGTATGAAAACCGAAAAAAAAATTTAAATATCCTCCTTTTTGGTTCCAGTTACATGATGGAATAGTCTGGAATAGTTTTTTTCTTAATGAATAATGTGTTTTAAGCTCACTCCTACTTAGCACATCTCCACCCTGCTTCTTTGTAGTACTAATTACACAACATGAACTGTGTTTTGGACAGTTATGTTGAAATTTAAAGCCAATAATTACTTTTAGCACAAAAATAAGATATTTTACACCTTTCCTGTTCAAAGAGTTGAACTCAGGAACGTAATGGATGTAGTAGATACAACCAAAATATTAAATTTTAAGTGCAACTTGCATCTGGCCATGATTTTTTGGTCTTCTCAGCTTTGTTTCATGTGATTTTTAAATAGCAAATAAAATGCCACGTTCTATATAAAAGGAGGAGAATCCCAACTCGATCCTGCCTCAGGTTCTGAAGGACAGTCAAAGTTCAGTGATGATAATATTAAACCAACTCCATGAACTTCTGATGGGCAGCTCACAAAATGAGTTTCAATCAGGATATAAATCCCTCTAGGTCATCCTGCTAATCAAACATAAAAATGAAATTACCATCTTAATCCCCCCACCCTTTCTTTTTTTTAATATTCTTAGATTTTAGAGTTTCTTTTCCTGAGTTTTGGGAGTTTAATAGTTCTGCAGTTATAGTCTAAATAAAAATATCTTCACCTCGTTTAGCATCAAACTTTGGTCTTGCTTTGTCTTATGAAAATCCTAATTATATTAATTATCTCACAAGTTATTTATTTAGGGTGGTGTTTGCAACAATGTGGGAACTCACAGTGGAGTTTTGTTTTGATTTTACTACTGCATAAAATCTGTGAAATCTGAGACACAGGTGGCAGAATGGATACAAAAATAAAAAGCCTTCTAAGAAAACATTTCAGCTTTTAAACCCCACAAACCTCGTGATGTTCCTCCATTTAATAAAAATATTTCAATTGCAAACAGCACTATTTTAGTGAATATTGGTGTTCAGTGCCACAACCACCACTGGAAGATGTTTTTCCCTGCTCCCTGTTTTTCTGGAAAATAGCTTTGCACACTCTGCTGTCCATCAGATATGCTGGAGGATGTGCTGGAAAGCTGAGATACCCACGTATGGATTCACTAAGCCTTTAAGAAGAAGAAGGTCTCACTGTTATCCACTTATCTCAAATTAGAATCCAATCCCAGCAAAGGGAAAGGGGAGATAGAAGCATTTATAATATCAAAACTGGAGCACGTGGTAACAAATGACTTTGGGGAATAAAGAAGAGAAAAAACACTTTATCTCTGCTGGGGCCACCTTGGAAAGGCAGAGCCTGCATTTAACTGCAAAGTGGAAATCTCCTCCTCCTCCTTTGGGTAACAACATTTCCTTCTCCTGTAAAACATACAAGATATCAACGTCTGATCCCAAAATCCCAGGAACACCAAGATTTGCCTCCTGTTGGCTCCTGAGGGAAAGCAGCACCTGCAGCACCACCAGGTTTGGGGCAAGGGCTGCTCCCTCTCCTCCAGCACGCTCTGGATCACATCCAAACAGCCTTTTAAAGTTATAATTGAAGTTTTATATATGCAATAACCTGGGTACTGAAATGCAAATTAAAAATCATTACTATTGCTGCCATACAGATCTGTCTTCTCTAGGCACCAGTTGTCCTACAGCATTAAAAACTGGGGGCCTGGGGGATCATTTCAGCTTTGATGCCTTGTTTTTACAGGAGAGGGGAGCAGAAGGGAAGCAGCTGGAGGAACATCTAGCCTCTATTTGCATTTAGCCATTCAAGCTTAAAATCCCATTCCTGGCTTTGCAGGAGCCCTCAAAGACATAAATACAGATTCTCCCAGGACAGAGTGGAGCAGTGTTCTTGTTTCCTCTCAAACTGAACTCTATTTCACTCTTTATGTTTCCTGTCCAGTTTATTACTCTGCTGTTGTTCCAATGCGCCCAAGGAGGGATTTCCAAACTGTGTCACACAGAATTACCCCAGAGCTTCATGGAAAGCCTGGTTGAAAAGCTCAGTTTCTCCTCAGGCACGTATGTGGCCCTGAGTGTGGAGCAGGGGCTGCAGAAACCAGGAGCAAACCATACCTGGTGATCCCAAAGTGCTGGGTGAAGGCTGAAGATGACAAATTTGTGGCTGGTTGTGCAGAAGTCTCACCTGGAAGAAGAGGTGAAATTCTCCTGGAGTGCATTCATCCAACCTGGTGCCACCTAATCCTCCAGAATCCCTCCCAGCCCTCAAGGAGCAAAGCCCAGGCTTTGCTGTTTCACTGAGTACCCAAAGCATTTTTCTTTGGGTTTCTGTGGTTGAGATGACCCCTGAGGTATTAGAAAGTCTTTTTTTTCCTAGCCCCATCACCGAAGAAGTTGACATTCATCAGTTTTGCCTTTCAAGGGTGCTTATTTTTCTTATCTATGACATTTTTTTCTCTGACCTGCTGAGGTCTGTCCAGCAGCTCAGGCTGTGGCACAGTCCCTGCCCTTGGGGTGATGTTGGCTTTTTATATTACAAACTACCTGTACTTTATTTACAATAATTTTTCAATACTTATCATTTATGTTAGACAGCCTGTTTCTACTCTAATCAAAAAGTGTCACCATCACAGCAGAAGATGGAGGACAAGAAGGACAGGACATGCCCAGATTCCTCTATCTTGCTTCTTGATATTCTAAAACTCTAAAATTCTCATTTTTTTACTCTGTGACAAATTAACTATTATTTTACTCAAACCTCTGTGGCTTGTAAATCTTCACACAAAGGTGGTAATTGTTTCCATGGGCTAAAATCAAAGGCACGGGTGTTTTTGACTCCATGCCAAGGTCTCGGAGCTCCTTGACAGGTTTCTGAATCACCCAGGGGAATGTCCTGGGTCCCAACACTTTTCCTCCCTCAGCATCATCGCTCCCATCTTCCCCAAATCCAGCCTGAGCCAGCTGTTCCAAATCCAGCAGCTCCTCTCCTCCAGGCCCCACAAACCCGATGGAAGAGGGTGAAAAGTTTGCAGAGCTGATCCATGAACTCTGTCTCCCCAGGAAAATGCCACCTGGGCCACCTGCCAAAATTAACCAAGGGTGCCACACACGGAGCAGGATCTGCTCTGCCTGATGAAGGAACAGGTGGATTTGTGGAATTTAGCTGTCCCGTTATTCTCCTTCAGGGAAAATGTGCTCCCCCTGTTAAAAACATTCCATTTGCCATCAGAGCTGGCACAAGGGGAAAGCAGGAGCTTGCTCCCACAGCCTGGATCAGGAGACCCAGCTCAGCAATCACAGCCCAGAATTAACCACGAGGAAATGAACCTGCTTAAAGGACAAATCCTGCCCCTCCAAGTCTCTTGGAAATTATCTCCAAATAGAGCTTCGCCTCTCCGAGTCTCCCTCTCCTCAATTTGTGCTTCTGATGACAACATTCCCATTTTTCCTCAAATCCCTCGCGTAGAATGACCCCAGTTCACCATCAGAGCTGGAGAATAAGGACTCTGCAATCCCTATTTTTTGGATAAAACAGTTAGCAAAGGAGAGAAAATTAAAGTAACAGTTCACCCCACTACATCCACAGAGAAAACTTCCAATACAAGAACTGGAGCTGCTGGGTCATCCCTAATTCCTCCAGCTGCCCATGAAGCAACCAAAGGAAACATCTGCTTTTCCTAAAAACCCCTTTCTCACAGAATCCCAGCATCTTTGGTATAAAATAAGAGCTGAGATGTGCATCTGTTACAGTAAAAAAAAAATACAGCAGAACTTTTTAATATATTAAATTAGGCTACATTGGCTAAAATTCCATTTTAATTTGAAACTCATTGGATATTAAAGGCAAGTTTAAAAAGTTGTTATCTAGGGTTTAATTGCATACATTATGTTTGTAGCCTTAGGTACTGCAGGTAGATCTTTCATATTCCTGCAATATATTGAGAGCATGGAGCAGCCATTTAATTCTGCTCCAAGAAACTTCCAGACCATGGGAAAGCAGATTAGAAAACTTCAAACTTTTGGCTGTTGAGTGAAACTCCAATGGATTTGGGCCTGCTGACAGGGAATTTCCAAAGTTTGAGCTGTAGGAAGTACATTGGAAGCATATGGGCTGTCATGAAAACATTGTTGAGTCCACCCTTGACAGACACCAGATTAAAAATAGAAGGATTTTCAAGAAGCAATATGGGTGCTTGGAAAAATATCAGATATTTTCCTTCAAAAGTATTAAAAAAAAAAAAATCAAGTATGTCCAAACATTTAAATGGGACAGCACCTCCTCTCTATCTCATGTGGTGGAGGAGGAGGTCAGTTGTGTGAGCACTTCCATCCTTTGGCAGGATTAAGCAGAAAAATTGTAAAATTAGGTTAAAAATAAACAGAATTCCAGTCCTGTGCCAAAGGAGCTGGAAATTTGCTGGGCAGTAATGACTCCCTTTAGTTTCCTGTGCACCTGCCTTTCTGCAAACACCAAGGTATTCAAAATCAGGGTTTCAAGAGACCAGAATTCCCCAGTGCCTAAGGAGCTGTGTAAAGCTAGAACCATGTTCCCTGGAACCAGAAATCCTGTCAGGCTCCTCAGTTTCAGTCTGGAGACTCTGGTCGCCTTGGCTCCCCCTGTAAATGCATTTTTGGGTATCTCTCAAGCAGGGGAACACCTTTGTACCCATCCTAACCCTGTTCCCAGGGCAAAGGGGGGCAGAGAGCTGAAGTGGGAAAATGAGCATCCAAGGAAACTGCTGGAAAATCCAAACCACCCCTCCCTGCCCCTGACACACACAGAGGTTTGCTGCACACAGAAAAGTTGGTGGCATTTCTCCAGCCCCAATTCTTACACCAACTGCTGCTCAAGTGCCACATCAATCATCTGGGCCTTGCCACAAAGAATTTCACCTTTCCACCCTCACCACATCACCCAGCACCAGCAGTGTTTGACCTCTAGTGAGAACTATCCTCCTAAAACCAATTCTTGAATTTAGTGCTTAATGACACAATTAATTTGCTAAATTGCTTAGGAACTTTTGAAAATGCCCATTTTTTAAAATATATATACATGAATCCCTTTAAAGAAATAACAATAATAACAATAATAATTATCATCCTCATCATCATCATCATCATGACCATCATCCAATCCAACTTCAACTCTGAAGTATCATCATTATCATCATCACCATCAGTATCATCATCCAACCCCATTCAATTGTGAAGTGTTTTTAAATTATTCAGAATATCTATCCTCATTAGAATGTTACTTCCTGCGCTTTTCCTTCATCTTTGAAGAGGCAAATCTAGACAGAAGCACTCCAAGCATCCTCCACACCTCATTCTGGCACTCTCTGTAGGACAGAACTCATCCAAACCCAGCCCTGCTCGACACTAAAGAAGAATAAAACCCCAAGTAATGCCCAAACAATTCCAAGTCACGGATACATCTTCCAGAAAAGGATTAGATACAACATCAGGAAATAGAGATCCTTATTTCCTTCAAAACACATGGAAAGGACTTCTGATGTTGCTGAAGAACGTGAGCCCACGATGGCAGCTGGGATTCCAGCCTGTGGAGGATGAGCAGAGAGTATCTTTGCCTCCTTATTTTCAATTCCTCTGATTATCCCAGAGTGCTGTGTTCATCAAATGTTTGTTTAACTCGGAGTGTTTGCTTATTTAAAATAAATCTCTGCGATGGGAATGTGCAGCCTGGTGTCTGGGTGGGTTCTGCTGAACGGGGAGCAGGGGATGGGAGGGAGCCGAGCTCAGCAGCTCCGCACACACTCCAGGCCCAGCAAACAAAGAGATACACACTCTTCATCTTTTGTTCAATCATTCTCAATGAATGCAAACTTTTTTTCCCCCCCTCCTTCCTCGCCATTCAATTTCAAATTAGTCTAATCAGACATCTGCTAGGATGTGTCTGAATTAACAGAACTGAACACAAATCTTCTGCGAGCGCTCAAGAGCTGCTTCCCTCAAACGGCATTAACTCACAGGGACACTGAGGAAATAATTGAACAGCCCCAGTACAACATTCCAGACTCTCTGATTTAACTTTATTGGAGTCAGAAGAAATCACAGGATGGAAGGAAATATGTTGTTAAGGACTCTGTTCTGAAGCAGTTCAATAAAAGCAGGCTGCTTATCCTGCTTTATTATCTTTATTATTGCTGCTCGAAGATGAAAAGAGAATTTCCTCTCAAGACAGAAAAGCAGAGTTTGTCTCAAAGCTCTTTGTTTTCCTTTCAATAGCAAGGTACAGTTTACTCCTTAGAATTTAAAGGCTTTTTTTTTTCTTGCCTGTACAGGGAATTTTGATATTGTGGTGTTCTCTTGTTCCTGTGACAAATTATGGTGGCATTTGTCAGCACTTACTAAAGGTTTTGACATTACTCAACAATGTTGGGGTGGATTCTGCTGACTCTGGACATGTTCGGAGCTAAACATTTTTGTCAAACTCCTGGAATTATCCAGGAGCTGCACACAGGTGATCTGCTCAGCTCTGTGGCCCTGGCCTTCCCAGGAGGTAGGAATTTCAAAATCAGACTAATTAGAATTGAGGGACATTTTTTAGCCTGTGTTTGTGGGGTGATACTGACACAACAACCATCTGAAAAACCCTCTAACTTCAGTATTGATTAAAATAAAAATTATGACTAAAAGGACAGCAATCCTTGCATATTTTTAACCAAAAGGTTGGTTTTTTTAAGCAATACTTTAAAAAGTATTTAAGATGTCAACCCACAAATTCTACAAGGAGAAAAACTGCAACATTCTGTAGAAGGAGGATTTCCCTAAGAGTTTTAAGCTCTTGCCATATTTATTTGTGTTCATTGGCTTTAGAGGATGATCTGGGAGAGAACTTTTCATTCTTGGGGCAGTCCTGTCCCTCGAGGTTGCTGCCAAAGCTCCACAAGAAACACCAGGGAACTTTCCATGAATTTTTCAGCTACCTGCGTCTCTGTCATCTCTTAAATACAAATAAAATTGAGCCCAAATGTCCCTTTTTTTTATGAGTAATGGGCAATGAGACAGAATCAATCGCTGGCAAAGTAAAAGATGCTTAATATTGATTGTTCTTCTGAAGGATGAGGAAGCTTCTCTAAAGCTCGTTGGGGGACACGGGGAGGGGACAGCTTATGGATTTGTTTTCCTTTCTGCATTCCCAAGGGAGAAAGGAAAAGATGAGGCCATGATAGATGATAATTCTGCAAGGAATGACTAATGAGGCACTGAGCTGCCTCTGTAGCAGTAGTGAAGGCAGTAATCACCAGAGTAATTGGGTTTACTGGGTTTCTGCTTAGCACACATCCAGTCCTCTCCAACATCCTGTCCCTCCAAAGCATTTTATGCTCTCTGTCTTTCCTTTTTATTATGCCTGACTTGAGTTATTTCATGAAATTTGACCTTGTACTCTTAATCTCATCTGCTTGTTCTGCATAGTTCATCTTCTTTATTTTCCTCAGTAGCTGTTCTGTCAAACACTCCACGTAACCACAGGCTGCAGTGCCAGCCCTCACTCAGGGTGCATTTACATTTCTGTAGCCCCAACAGCTCCATTTCATCTTCTCAGGGAATCTGGCTCAAGAAATAATACTCCAGGATAAATTTGCTACAAGTGCATGACCCTCTTTTACAAATCACATTGCTAACTCTGTGCTAGAATTAATTACAACCTCCATTTTCAACTAAATGCAATTTTTTTTAAGAGGCTGGAAACAGCAAGAGATATGCGAGTCAGAAAAAAAATAGTTATTATTTGCTATGATTTTTTTTTCCTAAAAGGCTTTTACACTCCTGCTGGGAAAACATCTCTGCAGAAATCCATTCTTGCAGGGGAAAGGAAGAAAAAAACCAAAACCCAACATTTCATTCAGCGACTTTCCACTTCCAATCCCCCAAGAGCCGAGCAGACATTCCATTCAAGCCTAATGACACGGGAGCTGGCTGTTCCCTGCAGCTGGGCGCTTTGCACAGTGAATTTATTCCTCTTACAGGATTGGGTCATGCTGCAGCTCCCTTTGGGGAAGAGTTTCCCTCTGGCTCTTGTGCTCACACGTTTCCCAGAGGTGCCTCACATCACAGGCACTGCAGAGCCTGGCTCGTGGGGATGCCTTTGGGGCTACCTAAAAACAGGGGCCAGACTGAATTAAAGGAATAAAATGCTGTTCTGTTTATTGAAGGGCCCAATTTTGGGCAGACTAAGCCCCCCAGGGGCTACACCCAAAAATGGACAATGGGTCACAGGTTTCACACTTTTATAAGTTTGGTCCATTTGCATATTGGGGGTGAATCTGCCAATTCCAGCTTCAGCTAATGAAGTCATTGACCCCAGGTTTGCTCCCCCAACTCACTTTTGTTCCCATCTCTGGCCCTGGGGCAGTGAGGTGTCCTTGATTGCCAGGCCTGGAGAGGAATTGCTGTGTCTGCCCCAGATGGGGAAGCAGCAGCTCACACTGAGTGTGGAGTTTGGAGTTACACACTAAAGAACTGCAGGGTTACAGATAGATGGAAAATAGAAAAGCTGAAATCCCGAGGCACCAGTGGCTCCTGGTGGCCTCTGCACATGCTCCAGTCCCAGCTGGCATCATTCCCTCTGCAGGAAAAACTCATCATCCACAGGACATTGGGTCCAACTATTGCTGTGTCCCCCCAACAATAATTTCAGTATCTCAGATAATTTTAGAGCATGAGAGATGCAGTGGTAAGGCCAGAATCTTCCACAGTATAAAAGGGAAAGGGATTCCTCAGCTCCTTTTGAAAGGCAGAGAGATGAACTGATGAGAAATATTCCAAAGCACCCTTTTGATCCTCCAGGAATTTATCTTCCCCACATCTTTGGACAAAGGAAAACAGATTATTATGAAATCTCCCCTAGACCTGAAAACTGCCAGTTGATCTTCTAGTTACAAATACGTGCTTAAAGCAGACACCCTTTGATTTGGGATGGGAGACAAAGCACACAGAGCATCTCAGAATGTTTGTGGTGGCCACATTTGCTCCTCACCCTCTTAAATCCTCTTGGGACGAGCTCTGTTTCCATGTGACAAGCCCCATAGTGTCACTGTCATATTTTCTGGAAAAATCCCTTGCCAAGATTTCCTCTCCTGGGAAGCTGAGAAGCCTCAGAGAATAAGAATATTATCTCATTTGCTTCTCCCTGTTTTGCTGCTTTGGAATGTGGCTTGGAGATTGTTTATCCAACATGTGAATTGTTTTAACTTCATGACCAATCACAGTCCAGCTGTGTCAGGACTCTGGGAGCAGTCATGAGTTTTTGATTAGGGTATTTTGTTAAGCCTTCTGTCTCTACCTTTCTCTGTTCTTTAGTATAGTTTTAGTATAGCAATATGATATGATATGATATGATATGATATGATATGATATGATACTAAATTAGCCTTCTAAGAACATGGAGTCAGATTCTCCTTCCTCCTTCGTCCTGGGGACCCTGAAAATACCACACCATAGTCCTAACAGGTTCTGTGGAGTGGTTGTGGAAGTCTTATTTAAATACCTAAGCCTCTTCAGCTCAACTCCAAAGCACGTTGTAGAAATGAGAACACACACTTGATTTTCTACATAAAGGCAACTGAGGTGGCTCATCCTCACTGGAACCATCCAATAAACATGTCACTGGGTCAGTGAACTACGGGAACTCAGAGGTTTTTGGGGATTAGCATTGCTCTGGCTGTGCCTGCCATGGCCATCTCACTGTGAGCCTGTGCCAGGGCTGATGCACACCTTGGACAGAATCTCCCTGCAGATTAAGAACAATAATGAACAGATAGCACAGTAAAAGCTTCCAAGAGAAAGGTATTCCTTGGAGGCTCAGCTCATTCTAGAATATCAATCTGTAGGTGCAAGGCAGGGCTCTGAGCAGGGCTGGCTGAGCCAGGAAGTCCCTGAGGGGCCTCATTAACATGGATTTCCACATTACAGACTCCTCAGATGGAACACGGAGCAGCACTGGTTCTGCAGGGTTTCAAATGGTTTGTGCTGAATTTCAGCAGTTAATTGCAAATCATTAGGTGGGGAGCAGGAAGAGAAAGTGTTACAAACTGAGGAAAATTATGTGTACTAAAAGATATTAATTAAACCTCAGATAACACAGAGATTATTCAGATTTTTGTACTTCCTGGACTCACTGAGTGCAGCCTTAGAGTGGCCTTCCTCCCCTACCCCCTAAATCTTGAGCTGCTGTCTTTGTTTTGTGCACTGACATCCTCCAGCTCTGTTAGCAAGGAGTTCCTGGCACTTCTCAAACCCCTGGAATGTGGCTGCAGCACAAATAATAAACACAAGAGCCTGTGCCTTCAACGACAGAGCCTCAGCAGCTCAGGCAGGAAAGGCACTGATGATAATAATAAGTATAATAGTAACTGCATTAGGCCAGCAGGGTCAACAGCTCATCTTGCTGCAGTCTGAAAGGGGTTATTTTAATTCCAGTAATTGGCCCCAGCCAGCAGCAGGAATTGATGCGCTGCCACTTTTCTCTGCTTGCTGCTCAGATGCAGCAGCCCTGCCCGATGAACACAAATTACCTGCTGGAGTCAATGCAAGCCATTGCTTTGCTCCCATTATTGATCAGCTCTGGAGCTCAGACAAAGCCTCAGCCTCTGTCCCATCCCCAGCTTATTGGTGCAGGTACCACAGCAGCCAGGGAACAGCTAATTGTTATTTTATTGCCGATCATTATTATGATTCTTTTTGCTTAATGACCAACATTGATACGATGCTGATCATGCAGTTACCCTACAGCACTCGGCAAGCTTCACAAAAGGTTTTACAAATTGTGTTTCTCAGCCTAAAAGCATTATTATGATTCAGCCACTCCACGTAACAGGCAAAAGAAAGATCAGGATTATCCTTAGTAAGTGTTGTAACAAAACATTTTGTCTGTCCAATTACTCAGGATATCCAGGGGGACCTGCAGCTGTGCTGGATGTGCTGGGACTGATGACAGATCTCAGATTTATCAGCACAATGACTGAAAATCCACAAAGGCACCCAGAAGGGGCTGGTGCAGGTCACAGGAGCTCACAGGTGTGGGTCACAGCCACCCCAAAAATGACAAAGGTCACCATCTCAAGAAGCTCCTTCTCACTCCCAGCTTTTTGGGAGGATAAAGCTCCTGACTGAGTGTGTACTCAGTAACTTTGTTAAATGGGATGGACATAGCACAGAATTATGCTCTGGTGTGCGTGCTGGAGCTCCATGTCAGAGATATTGCTGTGATTCGTGTTTTAGATGATATCCCAGCTCCTCTGCAGAAAGCATTGGACAAGGAGGGTTTGACTCAATGTTTGCACAGCCTGCCGTCACAGGTGTGTTCTCAGCTACCTGCATCTTCCATGGATCCAGATTCACCTCCTGTTCCAGCCCACACTGGGTCTTACCTCGCTTTTCTACTGCTCAGCACTGAAGGGAAAAAAAAAAATAAAAACAACCCCACAAGAGTTTAAGATCTTTTAAATTTAAGGATTTCCTCATGAAACGCAGAGCAATGAACAGGGCCAGGAGTTGGGCTCCATGATCCTTGTGGGTCACTTCCAACTCAGGAAATTCTGTGACTTTCTAAATAACCATATTTAGCTCTATCTTATTTTGATAAAATCCCCAGAGCTGTAATACCCAAGGGAGAAAAACATGATGTATAATTCTATGCTAAGGAAACAGGGTGCCTTAAAATTTGGGAAGCTTCACTGGGCAGGGGTTTGGCTGCCTCAATAGAGAGAGTCTCCAGTTCAGAGTCATGGGGCATAAATAATTTGGAAATTTGTGGTTTTGGCCTCCCTTTGTCCCACAAACAGGGCACAGGGAGGCAGCAGCAGCCTGGTGGAGAATCCTGCCTTTCCCACAAGACCAGGACACCTCTAAATGTCTTTTCTTCCTGCTGCTTGAACTTCCCATCCGTGTGCTGAGGTGGAAGGAATTAATTACAGAGATTTCAGCAGAGCTGAGAGCTCTTCACAGGAAAGCACCTTAATATCAGGTGTAAATAAAACAATCCAGGAGCCCTGGACCCACTCCAGGAGCAGGACTTGTCTCCTTTCTTTATGGATACTCAGAGAGCTGCCCCCATTCCCAAAAAAAATATTTGAGGAAATTAGTTTTTCCACCTGATTCTTTGGCCAATTTCCCACAGCAGAGATAAGACCTGCAGCGTGTGCATTTACAGATTACTGCTCTCTGTTCTCCTTGTCCTTGGAAAAAGGGATTTGTTTCCTCCAGGAGCATCTCACCCTCAACAGCTGGAGTACTTTTTTAACAACATAAAGATAAATTAAATTAGAAAGTTGTGCTCAGCAAGGAGAAATGCAACTGTCTGGATCCAAGCCACACACAAGATTATAAAAACTTTTTAATTTTACTTATTAAAAGTAAATTTCTCATTGAATTTGCTGGGAAAAAAATAAATAAAACACTGAGTGGGGCTTTGGTAATTTTGCTGGAATTAAGAAAAACAAGTAAATAAAAGTACCAGGTGGCAAAGAATTCTGCCCTGAACCCCTGCCACTTAATGGAACCAAGATATTTATAATCTGGAGGGGAAATTGTAGGTTTGTGATTTTCCATGCCATTTTCTAAGGTGTTTTGTTTCAAATGTTGGGGAAAGAGAGAAGATTTTCACCAAATTTAAAAGCGTTCGTTTCTATGCTTAGAAGATGGGTCTGATCTGGAAGAAAACCTGACTAATTCCTCCTGTGATTCTGTATAAACCCCAAAATTCCCAGTTAACAAACAGAGTTATTCCCAAATTTGGTATTTATCCGGACCCTGGTGTGTCAGGGATTGGTGTCCACATCTGAATTTTGAACCTGGCTTCATCCTGGCCCAAAAATTGCATATTTTTGTTACTCTGCAGTGGCAGCAGCTTCAGCTGTGGCTGCCCCTGGATCCCTGGCAGTGCCCAAGGCCAGGCTGGACACTGGGGCTGGAGCACCTGGGACAGTGGGAGGGGTCCCTGCCATGGCAGGGGTGGCACTGGGTGGGCTTTAACATCCCTTCCACCCCAAACCATTCTGTGATAATCAAATTTCAACTTTACAGTGAATTTCAGAAAGGTTTGTAAGAATCTGGCACAAACAAGTTCAAAAGGCAGGGCAAAATCCCAAATTCTTACACATTCTGCAGGAGAGATGGGAGACTGGGGAGGAAAAGATAACTTAAAACCTTTCTTTCATGTTTAGCTGGGGCTTATACGTTGTTTTCCATCTAATTGGCTGCAGATTAAAAAGCAAAATATGTTAGAAGCACTCGCACCAATCAGCTGGGTAAATAAAGGTAACTAAATTACATGTATTTTTGCTAATTACTACCCTAACTACATGGGGATTTGTCAGCAATCCTGTTCTTTATTCAGATAAAGGCAAGTACATTCCAACCAGCAGTGCCTGTATTTCTGTATTTCAGCCACATAAAACGTGGTTTGAACATGGCTGTTTTACAGATCAAAAGCTTAATTCGTAAATAAAATTAAATGGTTTATATGTTAGAGGGTGTGCTCAGTGTTGCAGTTCTTTATAAATGAGCTGTGACTACAGTGGCTGTTACAGGCTTTATATCAAAATGTTTTGGGCCTTTTTTCCTGTCCTTTTCCAGAGGAATCACAGAGTGGTTTGGTTTGGAAGGAACCTTAAAGATCATCGAGTTTCAATCCCCTTGCCATGGGCAGGGACATCTTCCACCGGAAAGGAAGATATTTTATAATTGCCTTCAGCTTCCCAATTTCCATTCTTTATGTACCACATCCTCAGCTCACATAAACTGCAGCAGCTCTGATTTTACAAGCTGAACGAGAATCATTTTTGCTACCAGGAGCTTTGGCCGATTGCTTTGCTCTGGGGGGAAACACCAAACTCCTCATTGCTACACATTTTTCATAGAATCAGAGAATTTTGGGGGGTGGAAGGGACCTTACAGTCCCAAATCCTTGTCATGGGACACCTTCCACTGACCCAGGTTGCTCCAAACCCGATCCAACCTGGCCTTGGGCACTTCCAGGGATGGGGCAGCCATAGCTTCCCGGGAAATGATGCATTTGCTAATTAATTATTTGCTTTTGAGTTGATTATTTGCAGTGGGAGCCCTCCCCAGCAGCAGGCAGGGAGGGTCACAGCAGCTGGCAGAACAGGGAAGAGTTGCTCCAAGGACTGGATTAGCTGTGGAATTTGCCCCAAGTCCCTCAGGGAATTGGAGTCTTATGAAAAACTGGATGTGAAACAATCTTTGTCATTCCAAAGGGTAACTCTGATGGACTGGACGATGATGGGCAGTTATCTCCTCAGAAAAATCTGATGGCTGACAAAGTGATGGGCCTGAGCTGCCTGACAGGAGGATCAGGGCAGGTTAATGAAGCACTCACCACAGCACCGCAATTCTTTATCACCTTTTAGGCAGATGAATCACAGCTCTCCTCACACGCTGCATTTACAGGGTCTATTTTTGCAAGTGCAAACAGCCTTAAAAATGATTACAAGTTTCATCTGGTTAATCTTTCAATATTCCTGCAAATCATCCCCAAAACTTTCCCCTTGGTCTTCAACTGAGCTGATCAAAAGCTTGCATTTTGCTCATGCAATCACCACCTTAAAGACTCTCCTCCAAACAACCCCCAACACCAAGGAATGTTTTGTCAAGTCCATCTCACTTCTACCACAACAAAAACACGCCCTGATTGTATGAAAAACTTCCATCACAAAGCAGGGGAAGCAACACAAGAGGTGGGAGAGAGAATGGAACAACCTCCGGGTAGGAGAACTTGGAGCCCATCTCTGTTTGCAGAAATAAAAATAAAGTCATGTTTGCTACCTTCGTGGAAATTAAACAAGAAATTAAAGATCTGCTTCTGCCCTTCAGGCTGCTCAGTTTGACCTTGGCTAAAAGCTTTTATATACAAGTTCTTAGAATTGTTAAGGTTGGGAAAAATCTCCAAGATCATCAGCCTTGGACCCAACACACCCACACTAAATCGTATCACAGAGTTTTGCATCTGCTCAGTTTTTGAACACTTCCAAGGATGGTGACTCCACTTCACCCTGTTCCAATGCTTGACCGCCCTTTCCATGAAGAAAGTTTTCCTGATTTCCAGCTAAGATGCAGTTTTTCCTTCAGAAATTATCTCAATATGTGCTTCAAAGTGTTCTTAACTGGAGTTTTGTGCTGTTCCAAGGCTCCATTCAGGTTGTACCACGATAAATATCCAAACAGAAGAGAACTCCCTGGATTTAATAATTGAAATTAGGATGAAGCAGCTTATGACACTCCATAACAACAATTTCAGGAAGCACTCACAATAAAGCGAGGCAGTTACAGCCACATAAAGCAGTCAGTGATTAAAGATTTAACATGTTGTCCTGGACTCACAATACAGCCATTCTGGAAACCAGGAACGTGCCTGTGGGATTTGTAATTCCTCACAGAAAACATTCGCATTTACTTGGAAGAAATAAAGCCCATTTGATGATGAAATCACTTCCAAGAATGTACTCAAGCTTATTAAGAGCAGCAGATTTAATTTTTTTTAATTGAGTCAATGGTAAATCTAATGAGAAATAATGAAAAGTTTTTGAGTTTGTTTTTTCAAAAAAACCTAACAAGAACCACTATGAATTTGACTGGAATTTTCCAAAGTGTCCTTGGAGTGTGTTTTGTCAATCCATGTGCCTCTAAAACAACAATGGTTGTAGGAGACGGCCTCAAGGCCAGGTTGGATGGGGTTTGGGACAGTGGAAGGTGTCCCTGCCCATGGCAGGGGTGGTACTGGATGAGCTTTAAGGTCATTCCAACCCAAATCATTCTGAAATTCTACAATTCCATGAGATAAACAACAAATAATCCACAGTGCAGAAGCATTCCGGGTAACATCACTGAGACTTTCCATTTTCTATTAGCTACTTCCTTTTTTCTGAAATCATTTAGAAATCTTGGAGGAACAAAAAAAAATCTGAGCCTTAATTTTAGCATAAAGCACATCAAACATTCAAATGCAGCTCTGCATGGGAGTTGAATTCCTTCCACGTATTACAACAAGCTGGATTCTGTCACCTCTATTCAAAGTAATCATCTGAGCCTAATCTTCCAAGGAATCCTGGCACTAGAAATGCAAAAAGGACTTTCAAAGGAGCTCCCTGAGTAACTCATTTTAGCATCAGCGCTTTTATTTAAGTAATAAAACTTAAATAATAAAAGAAACACAGGCAACCACGTATGCAAATAAATGTCATTGCAGGGCTCCAGACAGGTGTCATGCACCTGAGCTCCTTTGAAATTTCCAGCTGACAGCTCTTTATGTTCAGCTCGATGATTATTTTGAAAATGTAGCTCTTAGGTGTTTTCATGGACTTCTCTGTGAAATAAAGATAATCCCCGACTGTTGTAAAAATTAATACATTTAAAGACTGAGCCATGCTCAGGCAGCAGAGTAAAAGGTGTGTTCTGACAAGATCAGAAACAAGACATCAGAATTGAAAACTTCAGCGTGTTAAGGTTTATGCATTTCTGGGAAATTAAGAGTTGATACATCACAGGCTTCAGAAAACTGGGAAGAACTGGAAGTTTTTTCTGACTGGGAAGAGAATAGTTTCATTTCTCTGCCAAATCTGGCATATTGCAATGTAAAATATTTAAATCTAAATAAGAAATTGTGTTTTTAATAGAATGGATTTCAGTCAGGCCCTCTCTTCTCCTAATAGCAGTAAAATCATTATTTTAACCACTTTTGTCCTTCCTCCACTACACTGCTGACATAGCTCCAGCTGCTGGAGCAGCTTTGCTCCCTTTTATTTTCCAAGTGAGCCAGTAAAGGCTTTTCCAAGTTCTCCTGTTGGCCACAAGAGCATGAAATGAAGCTGTCAAAGTCTTTGGAACAAGGGCAAACCAGCACCACACCTTGTATCCCCCCAGATCTCCCCCAGACCTTGCTTTGAGAGAGCAAATGAGAGATTAGGGATAACAGAAATGATGGTTATGAAGGATTAATCCCTCTGGACTTCTGCCTTCCCGAAGCTTAAATCCCCCTCTGCCTCCCCCTGCAGCCTCAAATCACCGAGGGCTGGTTCCTGTAAATAAATAAATGCTGTAGTGTGGAAGAGGCAAATCCTTCATTACCTTTTGGGAAGAAGTCATTTGGTGACCTTGAAGTGGTTACACAACCTGGTTTTGCAATCCAGGGTGAATCCAGGACCACGCTCAGAGCCATCTGCTGCAATCCATCTCGGCCTGCCCTCCCAGAGTGATTGCAGTGCATGTTGCAAATGGATTAGTTTGCCTGGGAGCAATCTATTTTTGGGTCCCAACTTGTAATCCCAAATTACAAACCCTCTGTTGTTGGAGGGGAGTGGGAATGGCCAGTGCAGGCAGCTCGAGTGTGACATTAATGTCACCCTGGTCCCAGATTTTTACACAGTGAGGGATCTCCCAGGCTTTTGAGAAATGATCCATGGGAAGGAGTCAAGGGCAAACTCCAGGGATTTGGGAGTGATTCCACGTTTGCTGCAGAGCAGGAGTGGTGGACAGGAATTTATCAGGTCTCTCTAGAGCCTTTGCATCTCTCAAACCCTCGTGTGAAACAGCCTGGGATTTCCCACCCTTCCTGCCAAAATCCAGCTGCCCATGGAGGATCTCAAACTCTCAAAAGATCCCATGAGGATCTCAAACTCAAAATCCAGACCACCCTTTCAGTGAAAAATGTTTTTTTTCCTAGACCAGATATAAGAAAGATTTTCTCACTGAAAGGGGGGGTCAGGCACTAGAACAGCCCGACCAGGGAAGTGGTGGAGTCACCATCCCTGAATGTGGCACCTGGGGACATGGTTTAGGGGTGAACACGGTGGTGCTGGGGTCGTGGTTGGACTCAATGATCTTTTCCAACTTTAATGGTTCTGTGATTCCACGGAAATGCTCTGAAACTAAAGCATCTTGTCATAACCAGAGTGCAACGATGTGTGAATGTGATCACTGCCAAAATAAAACACCTGAACATTCTGAATAGGGGAAATTCAATCCAATCACAGGTTGTGCCTGTTACTGGAATTTTCATTTATTCTGGCATTCTCAAGCACTAAGAATAGTCAAATCTGAGCTATTATCTCCATTTTGCTGCTGTTTTAATTTGGGGTGTTTTGTGCTGCAGTGAATACTGAGACATCACAATATTTTTAGACTCTGCAAAATAACATCATTCTGAGGCAATGGCATGAACATTTGCATTTGGAAAATAGGACAGGTGCTGCTAAAGCATCAGCTGCAGGCAGAAAAAACTGTGGCATCAATACCTGGAGAATTACTGTAAAGTATTTTTCTAGAACCTGGTTCATTGTAACTTTTCCTTGCTGAATAGTCTCACAAAGTCCTTTTCCAAGGTACTGTGCTTAATCCAAACCTTACTGAGGGTAAATCCTGTGGTTTAAACTAAATTCACAAAGTCTCCCATGGTAATTTGGCCGAACTATTCATGGTGCAAAGGCTCCCCTGCCTCACCAGAAGGATGGGAGTCAAGTCCCACTACTCAGCTCTATCCACAACTCCACTTAAAACCCCCCAAAAACCAGACAACAAACAGCTGGAGCTTCTCAACTTTTTTTTTTCTCCTTCCTCTGGTTTGTCTGACCTTTTCATAGCTGGCTGAACATCACGAGGAAACTCCAGACGGGATCAGGCATGAGGATACAACTGATGAAAGATCCATGGCCTGCAGCCTTTCCCCACTGGATGCATTCTGTGCTGTCAATACACTTTACTCTACCCTATTCATTATAAACGCTTCCCTGAAGTCCCCAGGTTTTAAATACCATGTGTTTTCACTTCAAAACCCAGAATAAATCTCAATTTATTCTGAGTATGGAGCTTTTAGGCTCCAATTTTTTGCCCTGAGTGAATAAATCAATTCCTATTTAAGTTGTAGTGTCTTTCTCTCGTTGTTTGAAGCTGCAAGGCTAGTTACACTTATTCTACACAGAAAAAAATCACCTCATTGGGTACTTTATAGACTTTGGTGCCAACTGAGTCACTAATTTACTCTGTCAAATCAAGTTAATCTCGTCTCAAAATTCACTCTGTTATGGTCAACGGATCAGAGCTGAACTGCAAGGAATTCATTGGAAGGCCATGCTCAGATTTAACAGGGTATTACAGAAAAACACTTGAAGAAATTAATGGAATTACTTTGGCTACAGGGAAAGATTCCCATTCAGAATTTCCTTTCAGAGAAAGGCCTGGAGTTTTTCAGCTTTACTACACAAACACCCCAAGTTTTGAAACCTTCAGTCACGCAGTTTAATTTTAATTATAAAATGGAACTGAGACATCATAATACGAACGATTCAGAAGTTATCCTGCCTTAATTGCACAGAAATCAAGATACTGTTTGGAAATGCCAGAATTAGCTAAGCCAAAGCTAAATCCTTTGTACAAATCCTCTCCTCCAAACACTCGACTGGGCCACTCTGGATGCAGCACAGCTATTTCTACTCCAAACAGCTCTGGTGGGATTGTTTTCTCTTGAGCTCAGTAAAAGGTACAGAGCAAACAGGGGAGGTAAAGGAGAGCAGCGAGGCAGGCTGTGAATCATCCGCTGATGCAAACAGCAATTTGGCATTATTTTAACACACTGTCCCTAAGCTTAACCTCTTCAAATTCCAGCAAGAATTAAAAAAAAAAATCAGTTTTCTAGGTCCTGGGTTATCTAATTAAGAAGTTTGCTCCTGTCTTTTTAAGGGATGAGGCACAAACCCAACAGGCACGATTAAAACTCGAGCCACCCTGGTGAGCCCACGCTGTCACACAGCAGAGAAATGGCAAAGCCAGGCTGGGCACAACACCCTTCGTGTTCCTTTATTAGCAACATTTAATGGCCTTGCCGCTTTCCGCCGCTCGTGGCTGACACTTAAGAAATTAGCACGACACAAATCATCTGTAAAAAAGACTTTTTAACACGGTGACAACTGATCTCAGCTTGCAAGGGAGAAAATTAGTCTTTTGTGAGCAGCCCTGAGAGCGCTGAGTGAGAACCATCCTTTTACAAGGGAGCTGGGAATTTAGCAGGAGCACTCAACCCTCCGCAGAATCAGAGCTTTAATTTTTTATTCTGCAAAAGGAACTGGGAAGAATTTGCTTGAGGAGAATTTATAGAGATGTACTTTATACACCCAGTCCATAATCCAGATGAATAGCTCTAGATGTTTACGGTATATTTAAGTACACTCATGGGACCCATCCCAACTTGATTCTGTAATATCAATTTTGTTATATATTTGCTGTGGGGAAGATGTTAATAGGCTGTTAAAACAGTCACTAGCAAAAAAAAAAAAAAATTGAATCAGCCTCATAAATCCTAAAGCATCTGATTTCAGTTTTATGTTTATTTCTTTCACTAGGATATCGAAAAGAAGAGTTAGATTCCCAGTAAATCTTTTATAGGTTACACTGGTTTATAGTCTTAAAATGATGGCACTCGGTAGTTAATTTTGCTGCTTGGAAAAAAAAAAAAAGGCAACATTATCCCTATATCACATCTTCAGTTTAACTGCACATTCTGCACCCACTGCTCTTTAAGGAATCATAACTTAAAGCCAGGATTTTCATTTCCCTCCCTCTTTCAGGTTTCCTTGAAGAAAACACTTGATGATTATGAAGCAGGTTATTATTTAGAAGAGGAGATCAGGCCAGATTACCCTGCCCAGGTCAGCAGCAGTGTCACTTTTACCATGGTCACAGGGACAGGACAGCCCTGGTACAGCAAAACCACAGGAAACCAAACCTGACACAAACCAGGCAACAAGAACCCGCTCCATCCTTCCCCTCTGAAGTCCCCAAATCTCCCAAAAATCCTTCAAAAATTCCCCATAACCCTCTGAGGATCTCCAAAAACCCCTCAAATTTTGGGCCCACCCCAAATTCAGGGTGTTTTCCCCCCAAATTCAGGGTGTTTTTTCCCTCCTCCAATGCTGAATGCAGGGGTGACTGGAAGAAATGCCCACTCAACTCCCAATTTCAGTGGCCACCTCAGGAAAAATGAGTTTTGTCCATTTGCATGAGGTTGAAATCTTGGTTTTTAGCTCAGGGGTTTGGCTGAGGATGAAGGAAGTTGAGGGAAATACTGTAAATGCACACTGCAGGTTAACATGCCCACAAAATAAATGACAGGGAAGGCTTTTGGCCATGCTATGTTTATTTTTTTTAATTATTTCAGGGATTTTCTCACGGCAATACTTACAGATAACACCTGACACCACATACATGGCACATTCTTCAGGTTTAGCAATGGAAGCATCCCTTGAGGTGAGACCTCTGATCCCCCCAGATTTAATCTGCCATTCTCCCCTTTCTCTGCATATTCTTCTAGGAAATCTGATGGATTTCATTTCTGAGTTTTGAGACCACACCATGCAATGCCAACTCAAGTGAATTCTGCAAAGCCATCAAGCTCAGGGATGGCCTCACACCCCTCTGCTCCCTATGGCAGACACATGACAATAAAAGGAAGAAACCAAAGCAATTCCACAGCCAAGAGCCAATAAAACTGACTGGATCTGGGGACACTACTGAATAAGAGATAAGTGCTGCTGAAGGAGAAGGAAATTTGCAATCAGACACACTCACTGTGGTCAGTCTCTCCAGCTCCCTGTTGGTGGAGAGGAACTTTCCAAAGGAAAAAATCTCTCCAACAGCTTCCTGCCCTGTTCCAAACACATTTCAGAGTGCATTTAATAAGATTCTTTGGTTTCTGAGTTTATGGAAGGAATTGGTCTGCAGGAAGGTAACTCCAGGTAAAGGGGGTGAATATCTAAAGGTGAACATGCCCTGCCTTTATTTCCTTCTAACAGAGAGCTCTGAGAAGCTGCATTTTCTCCATTTCTCTGCACAAACTCTCCCTCTTCTGCCTCATCCCAAAGCAGCAGCTCCAGCTCTTTGGCCCAAAGGATGCTGAGGGCACTGCTGCATTTTCTACATATTTCAGTCCATTCTGCCTTGCACTGAGCTCTGGCTGCAGCTGTCAAGGGATCACAAACACAAATTACGATGCAGGCTCACTCCCATGTTGAGACACAATTCAGTTGGCTGGTTTGGGGGCTTTCTTTAGCAGCCTTTCAGCAGCCCTGTTTCCTTTCCCAGTCCCACAGGAAGGTTGTACCACCACCCTCAGTGCCTCCAGTAATGCCTGGCTGCTCTGTGCGCAAAATCCTGGGCTGGGCACCTGTGTTTTGCAAGTTCTTGCTCTCTTGGGAGGCTCCATTCTAAAGAAATTATTATAATTATTAAATTATTCAATTTGGGATCACCTTCCCTCCTGAACACCAAACTGCTTGGCTACCACTCTAAAGAGAGATATAAATATTTATGGACAAGTTCATTCCTGGAACAGATATTCTATTCCTACTTCTCTCATTTTGCATCAGGGGCAATACTGAGTTAATTCCAAGACAAAGAAGCACAGTCTCCCCAAATTCAGGCTGTTCCCTGTCTCCTGTCATAGGAAAAGACCCCATTTGGTTGAAATCCATGTTTATTTCTGAGGAAAGCAACAACAACTTCAGAGCCATCAAGGCCCTCATGCAGTATTCATTATTAATAAGGATTCAGGTCAGCAGTGACAGCAGCAAACACCACCTCCTTTGAAGCTCCAAACTTCAGTCCCCCAAGCCAATATAAAAATCTCATTTAGCAGTGTTTGGCTGTGTCACGAGTTGGGGGGACTTGTCTAAATGTGATTTATGAATTCCATTGTGCTTTTATGAACTACCTATACTCTTATATCTTGTGACTCTCTCTACTGTCTTATGACTCCCTTTTATTGTATTGGGCCTCACGGATCTTATGCTAAGGACACCAGAGAATGGTTTTGGTACATCAGCTCTTAAGTAATTGATAGTTAAGGACTACAAGTTGCTGAATAGACCTGTCTGGGGAGAACAAATGACCTATGGCACTCAAGAAAAACCAGTTTTCTCCAATTTCCTTTGCAGAGCCCTGGGATTTGAAAGGTTGTGCTGTAGCCAGAAGCAAAACAAACATGAGATATTGGTGAGGGTTCTAAAAACACAGAGTCTGAGCCACTCACTGAAGGGACTGGGAAGCAAGGCCACTCAGCAGAGAGAGTTTTTGGTGCTCAGCTCTGATTGCTAACTCAGAGCAAAGCTGGGCTTCATCCCTACCAGCTCCAGCTGAACAGTCCCACATCAGTTTCAGCAGAACTGGAAAAGTGTTTTTAGAAGAAAGCCAGAGCAGCAAAACCCCCCAAAATAATTAGAAACTCAGTGTCACCACCTGCAACCAAGAAGGTATTTCTGTTCCTCTTTCATTTCCAAACTTGTCAGAGATGCAGTCAAAGCAAAGCCAAAAAGGTCCAGCCACGACAACTGACAAAGGGTAAAGGGCTTGAAAAACTGCTGCGGTGTGGTTCTGCTGGACTGCCTGTCTGAGAGGACTTTCATGCTTAAATAAACAAATAGTATTTCCTTGCTGACAATTTATACAGGATTTTATGTTCCTAACAAGATTTCCAAGCCCTCCAGTCAGCTCCTGGAAGAGGCTGAGCTGACAGTACAAAGGCAGAGCAGCAGCAGCAGAAAACAGAGCATAAATGATAAAAGAGAGCTTGAAGCAGTGGATGGGTTTGGCACAAGCATCTCCTCCGTGAGGGAACGTTCTTCTGTGTAAACTTAGCCAAGAGCCTTTTCATTTCAGCAAGATGGGCCCATCTCTAACATCTCTATTTTTTCCTCTCTAATGTGATCATTTTGCTTCGCACAACAACAACAACAAAAAACCTCTCCTTACAGTTTAACTGGTTCCACAAACACAGTTTTGTTTTGTAAACGGGAGGATTTGTCATGCTAGAAGAAAATTAGGAATCCTGAGGCTTAAAAGAGATTCATACTGGGGTTTTGTGGAAGCTCTGCAGACACAAGAGAGACCCAAAGAAAATCCCAAGAAAAATATTCTCAGTGGAGGAGCTCCCTCTGATCTCAACTCCACACAGAGAAGACAAAGGGTTTTTCTCAGGCTCCCAAGACCTGAAATTGTGCTTGGTCAGAGAACAGAACAGTTGAGTTCTTGAAATGGGTACGTCTGCCCACCAGGGAAACGGGTTCCCACTGCAGAGAAGCTGGATTCCTCACTGCCACATTGGAGAATCCTGGAATCACAGAATCCCATAATGATCTGGGATGGAAGAAACCTTAAATCCCACCCAGTGCCACCCCTGCCATGGCAGGGACACCTCCCACTGTCCCAGGCTGCTCCAGCCCCAGTATCCAGCCTGGCCTCGGACATTTCCAGGGATGGAGCAGCCACAGCTGCTCTGCTGGAAGTGTTGTAGTAGGACAAAGTTTATCCACTCTCACAGATTTTCTATCCTGCTCTGTCTCAACATTGCAAATATTCAAAAAAAAAAAAAAGCCAAAACAAACAGGGCTGGGTCTTGTTATCCCAGCTGATAACCTGAGCTAAGTAAGACATATGACATCCATAATTCTGGGAGGGTTTCTTGGATCTGCTGCAGCATTCCTATGGGAAGGCTGTAGACAAGAACAGAATTACATTTGGATTTATAATTGTGTCTGGTGTAACAAGAAATGTCCATTCAAAAAATAAATCCTTTGTTCTTCTAAGAGCATGTTAACAACTAAATCAGTCAGCACTTTGTGAGGAAAACAGCTAAGAGCTGTTATTTAAATAATCTCAGAAGTAGAAGCTTTGGAGTGGGTTAAAACCCAAAAGATTATAAAAGAAATAAGTTCTCTCAAGAATCTAAAATGATTCCTGCAAACACCTTTTAGATCATTTTACGAGTTCCATAAACAGGATTAATTTAGGATGTTTATTTTTAACAGTTCCTTTGTGTAGCAAAATTCGGATGATGAAGTGGTGGAAAACTAAATATGAATAGCAAATAACGATTGGGAAAGGACATAAAGAGGCATTTAATAGTGAGGGAACATTTAAAAATAGTAAGTTAAAGCAGACATCTGCACAAAACTCTGTGCAGGGTGACATCAGCTGCCACTAGAAAGGGTGAGATAATCTGAAGTTATTTATACTCCATAAAATGATTGCTATTTTGAGACAATTTTAGAAGAAATATATGCCAATGTTAGTTTACAGTGACTTTGTTTTGGTTGTGCCAGATAACTCCTGCAGATATAACAATGTCTGCTAGAAACTTTCCTGCTCCTGTGCTGCTGCTGAATACCTGAGCTGTGACTTAGGGGGCAAATGGGATCTGTCAGAACTAAAAAATAGTTCTTCCTAAGAGAAGCAGGAACAGCTGAATATAATGATGAAGAATTTGATCATCCTGTTTCAGTGTCATCGGGATATGACTGACTCATGGACTCCTATAGAATTTACAACAGAGAACTCACATCCCAGGCAGGGCTGTGGGTGAGTTTAACACTTATTTACCCCACGGGGTGATTTTACTACCAAGTTCCAACAGCAGTTAGCCCAGCAGAGTGAGTTTCCCCTTTTAACTAAGATCCCACGGTAGCAATTAGTAAATAACCCAAACGTGAGCACAGGCGCCGAGGTCACGGCAGAGCGCTCTGCTGCTCCTCTCCATTTCAGCAATTATGAAAGGCAGCACAGGCAGGGATGCTCTGGCCTCTGGAAAGGGAAGGGAGTTTTGATCCTGGCTTCCAGCACGCTGCAGATCCGTGCCCGTGTGTACAGAGCTCTTTGCCTGGCAGCACAAAGGGAAGCAAACAGTGCCTGGCTCTGCTCTGCAAATGAGCACAGCCCTGGCTGCCCAGCTGAGCTTTTCTTCAGCCTGGGAATGCAGACTCGAGCCTAATGAGAGCAGGTATGGCCACAGGAGATACCTGTCCTGTTCATCACACCCCATCCAGGACCTGGCTGTGGTTTTTGTGGCTGGAACTCGTGCCCAGCAAGCTGGTTCTGTTCAGGAGCCACGGAGCTGGCAATCAATGTCCTGCTGAGTCCAAAAAGGAAAGCTCTAATATATTACAAGTACGTCCTAAATCTGCTCAGAAGAGCTGACAGATCACATTAAAACATGTGCCCTTAAGCTCTGGGTGACATGGCAAGTGACTTGTGATACATGATACCACTATTGACCTTTGAATTGGACAATTCATAACAGAAAACCAAGATTTTTTTTTTGCCTGGCACAACAGCTAAACCAAAAGGGGAAAAGCTCCAAGCTGACATCTTAAGGGAAGCTGTCTGTAAAGCTAAAAGCTCTGATTAATAGCAGGGAAGTCATACACAAAATAAAATGAAATTCTATCATTCTTTTGTTGTTTGAGACTTTAATTTCTGTGTATCTCATGAGCTGATCCTGGTGCTGGAACAATTTCCACACATGAACAAACTGCAGCTCTCACTGAGTTCCCAGGACTCATATGAACATGGCAATGCCACAGGATTTTTCTCATGGAATGGCCAATGCTGGTTTGAAGGAACCCTCCAAAAGAAAACATTATCTGTGACATATGAATTTTGTTCACTACAATGAATATTTAGTGCTAATTAAAGAAAGAAGAGGCAGGAATGAACTCCTGAAAAGTTCTTATCCTTGGTAAGAAGGTGATGAACTTCTTCCTGGTGAACTTTTTAGCTCTGAATTTTATGATCTTAAAGTCCTTTTCCAACCATATCAATTCTATGATTCCAGTCCCTCACAGCTCTTTTGGGGGAATACTGCACAGAAAAAGCAAACACAGTATTTACCACAACAAAAAATTTTATGGATCTTCTCATTCTTTCCATTTATAACGCACCGAGAGCTGGGTTTTAATTCACATTTCTCCACTAATTGCGGCAAACCATCTGCCTGAAGTCATCCTTGGATGGGGGCACAGCTCTCTGGCCATGGGAGGAGGCTGGTGGCCGGACCACCTCCTCCAAACCCCACTGACCATCACCAGCCCTGCTCATCATCTGCCTCCTCCTGGAGAAGAGAGGGGCCAGAGCAGAGGACAGACAGATGGCACATCCACCGTGGCCCGGAGATGGAATTCCAACACCAGGAGCAGGGAAGGGACGTGGAGCAGCTCCAGAGACATTCCAAGAGGCGTCAGCAGGACCAGCAGTGTCAGCTGACGAGTGGCCTCTGGATTAATCACTTTACAAAACATAATTGGGGTCTTGTTATGAGTCCAAGCAAACAGAGAGGCATTCACTGAGAGATGCTTTAGGACAAAGAGTTCAATTTCAGCTTGTTTTGAAGCTCAGAACACCAAACACTGGGCAATTATCTCTGCTCACATTGCAGCCCTATGGCCAGACCCAGAATCCAAGTGATGAGTGGTGCTGGATTTGATTCTCAGCTCTCACTGATGTCAAGTGGGACCAGCAGCACTGAGTTTCCCCAGTGAAACACTAACATGGCATTATCAGAATCAAGTGGCTGATTCAGGGTGTATTTGGAAGGCTGTGCACGCTGATCCTGCTCAGTCCCATTCCCAGCAGCAGTAAACTGGGACATACCCACTGAAATCAGGGAAGCCACAATAATTCTGCCCAGCTGAGCCCATGGCCTGTGTGCTCAGGAGACACTGAATATCAGATACCAGAGTCTGAGTTCATCCCACTTTGTTCTAGGGGGAAGTTCTGCTCCTGTCAAATTCCCTGTCTGCAGTGTTTTTACAGACCATTTTGAATTTTCTGTCTCAGTTTTCCTGTCTTTTAAAACATAGTTTGCGAGCCTCTTGCAGATTTTTTGTGCCTGCCGAGCCAGAAAAAGCAAAGGATTGCAGCGAGACTTCTCTCAGATTGGTCTTGCCTGGATTTAAAAGCCTTCAGGAAACATTTGAGGTAATCCAGAAAGATTGAGGAGTACAGATGTACCTCCCAGGATGCGAGGACTAATGCATGTAATAACTGTATTTCTTTAAAATTACTTTCTCAGGCAGAGTTAAAGGCATAGATGTAACTAAGGGATTGGACTCAGGCCAACTTGTAATGGCTCTGCTGTTTATCTTTTTTTTTTTTTTTCCTTTATCCCCCTCAGCAGAAAGAGCAGAACAAGCATTTCACGAAGAGATTTAAGGTTTGCTTTCACTCCCTCTCTTACTCAGCCCTCCTGCCCCAAACATTGCTGGGTCACACAAATCAAAGCCTGAATTGCCTGAGTCACAGCAGAACCAGAAAACCCACTGCTCCAGCTATTTTTACTTTCCCTGTCTGCTGGAAGAAAGGGAAGATGGATAAGACAAAGGGTTCATCAATATTTTAGTATTAATGTATCAGAGTAGAAAGAGTAAAAAATGGTAGGTTATGCAGAGTGCAATTTAGCAGCGGCCACTCTGTCACCAAGGTGACTGAGATTTGTCTTACACAGAAGTTATTTTAACATTTTTATCAAGAGACAATGGAGCAGACCCTGAAAAGAGTGGGGATTTGGGTTTTTTTCACTGTTTTCCACATAAACATTATTTTTGCTGCTTATCCACCTCTGCTGTGCTTACCCATACTCATAACTATGGGATTAAAGGCTGCCCTAAAACCCCTTTTCAGTCCTTACTGAACGCATAAAGAGGAAAATTTCTCCTTAGATGGCTCATCCAAGCAATGAAATACCTACACAGAGCTCAGAAGAAAGTTTGGAACCCTGTTAGGGATGTTCTAAATTGCTCAAGGATGACACCACCTCCTTCTGCCCCTCCTGGAGAACACTGTCCTGAGAGACAACTCATGAAAAGCCCATTTTACATCCTATGGAAAATCTCTCACTTAGCATGTGGAACAGGGTGGCAAAACAGCTGTGTGGCTTTCATGCCTCTGGATTTTATCCACTTGTAGTTTTCAGGGCTTTTTCAGCCAGCAAGCAGCTACACCAGCCTTTAGAACACTCATTTACATGGTATTTTAGATACATATTTCAGATGCACGGCTAGAAAGCCTCAAATGCCAAGCACAGAAGTGGTTCAATGCTACTTTTCCTACTTTTCTCATCCCAGTCTCCACTGGGACAGTCCAGCAGCAGCCCCTGAGCCCTGGCTAACAGGACAGACTTTTTTTCTCCTACTCTCTTTATCCATGTGATTCCAGCTCATTTCCCAGCGCCTGCCCCTGAGTGAAATTCTGCTTTGTGAAACCCACATTGCAGAAAGCAAAACCTAGCCTCTTCCCATCATCTCCCAAAGCAATTTTCAAGGTTAGCCACAGGGAAGGCAGGTGAATTATGTGGAAACCTTCAAAGCCCTTTTTTCAGGTGCTCTCCCCCACCCTGGCCATTTGCTCAGCGTGTGCTGTGGCACTGGACACTCACAGCACACTCCTGACCAGAAAATTGCTCAAAGAATTCAGATTTATGCTGTGCAATAATAACCAGCTTCACAGCAAGACTTGCATGGAGCAAATAAAGATGAAAACTCTCCTCCCTTCCTGCCAAAATCTCTGGCAAACAAAACAACCCCATAATAGAATCCTGCTTGTAAAAATGCTTCAGGGTGCCCATGTTCCAGAGCTGGGAGCATAATAAATGAAGGAGGGGATGCCTAGGACAAAACCCTGTGGGATACCTGAGCCAACCCAACAGGTGGAGAAATTGAAAACAAATTGATAGCCTTGGGAGAGGAAATATTAGAAGCAAGCAATTACAGTGCCAGACAGTCTGGGATGAAAGGCAGGCAGAGCCAGCAATGATTTGCATCGATGCAGCACCAGGAGTGCAGTGTCAGGTGATGTCCCAGAGCTTTTCACAGCCATGGAGCAGCAGAGCTCACAGCAGCTGAAGGTAAAGGGGAAAAAAAACAACCAGCATCAGAATCCAAGCAGCAAGAGCTGGAGCGCACCTGAAAGCAGGAGAGAGTGGGTTTGTCATGAGGCAGCTGATTTGGTATCAGCCCCCAAGGTGGCTGTGCTCTGAGAACTCAGGAAATCCAGCTGTTTCCACAGCAGCCTGGAAATCCAACCCTGCCCAATGGCTCTGTTCTCCAACACGGAGCAGAGAAGCAAAGGAAGAGATCCCTGGGCACACAGGCTGCTCCTTCTCCCTGTCCTCATTATTTCACCTCTGCACTCTCCCAGCCTGGCTATCCCAGCTCTACTCCTGGCTCAGTGCAGCAGAAAGGGATATAAACCACTCATTTTCAATTTTATTCTGTATTTCCTGACACAAACAGGCACTTGAGCCACTCTGCCTCCCCTGGAAGCTACACTTGATGGAGAGATTCTGCAGAATCAACCCACGATAGCTTCAAATTGTGACCTTTGCCAGAACACACCTTTCCTGGGAGAAATCTATAATTACCTACAGCTCCAGCCCCACTGCCAGCCCCATGCTGTTCTCTCTCAGTGCTCTGCGCATCACCAAGGTTCAGAAAATGCCACACTCCATAACTGGCTGCTCAAGGGTCTGTTATATCAGAGAAAAGTGAGCTCATGACAAATTTTCCACAAGTTTTCCATTTTCCCCCCATGCCTGGGTGTGGAATACAGGGGGTGTCACCTCAGCTCTGAGCTCCTGGCACAACCCAACCCTTGAAGGGAAGGGTGGCCTCGTGGAATGGGAGGGAAGGGGGTAAGAATGCTCCAGAAAATCACTGAAGTTGGAAAAGAACTCCAAGATCATCAAGTCCAGCCCCCAACGATCCCTCCTGTGGAGTCAGAAGCTTGGCAGAGCAAACACGAACGCAAAGTTTCCCCAGGAAAATCTTCCTCACAGATGTATTCCAAGGGATTCATATTTTGCAAGCAAGCAGCTACCCAATGGAAAATGCCAGAGAAGCACTCTCTGTAATTACAATTTACCACTTGAAAAGCTTGGCTGTGTCATAGCAGTGGTTCAATTATATCAGAGAAAGTGAGGGGTCTATTATATCAGAGAAAAGTGAGCACATGACAGATTTTCCACAAGTTTTCTATTTTCCCCCATGCCTGGGTGTGGAACACAGGGGGTGTCACCTCAGCTCTGAGCTCCTGGCACAACCCAACCCTTGAAGGGAAGGGTGGCCTCGTGGAATGGGAGGAAATGGGGTAAGAATGCTCCAGAAAATCACTGAAGTTGGAAAAGAACTCCAAGATTGTCACTATAGGAGACGAAACACAAGCTCACACCGCTGTTCTCAAGGTGAAGAAAAAGAGAAGTTTATTTTCTGACTCCAACATTTATAGTTTTCCAAGAGTGACAGTGGATTGGAGGGTGACAGTGCCACCTCTCCAATGACACTGGACAAACCAACAGTTTATCAACTTTCTCCTCCTCTATAAAGGAATGCAAAACAATAAGTTATTTACAGAAAGTGTGTGAGAAAGTTCACTACAAGAATGCCAACATCAGAAGACTTAGAAAATCTTAAGAAACCAGGGTGACACAAGGTCATCAAGTCCAACCCCCAGACGTCCCTCCCAAGGAGTCAGGAGCTTGACACAGCAAACGTGAACCCAAAGTTTCCCCAGGAAAATCTCCCTCCCAGATGTATTCCAAGGGCTTCATATTTTGCAGGCAAGCAGCTACCCAATGGAAAATGCCAGAGAAGCACTCTCTGTAATTACGATTTTACCACTTGAAAAGCTTGGCTGTGTCATAGCAGTGGCTCAATGAAGTTGAAATGCAGGACTGCTCCTGATGGTGCAGGAGTAATATCATAAACCATTTGCCAGGCTGCTGGAAACATGCTGAGGATGGGCACAAAGCACACCCTGCTTTCCTTCTGAGCACCGAGGCTCAGCACGCACCCACGTGGGAACCAGAACAGCTCCTGCCTTTTTTAATATAAACTGATGCCATTTGTGCTTCACACCCAAAGAGCTCTGCTCCAGGTGGTGCAGCAGTAGGTGTGTTGGGATCCTGCCTCTTTCCCAGGAAAAACCATCTCAGGTGGAACTGCCATGGCTTCCCCTGGCTGCTGGGGAAGCCAAGGCACTTTGTGGGACACCACAGAAGCAAAATGAGGGGGCAGGGAGCTCCTGGAGTCCTGCTGATCAGGCTGCACTAATTACAAAGGTTTGGGATTCAAATAATTCGGCAGGTATCACAGACATATTTTATGAAAAAATCCTTTTGTTAGAATTTTTTCTCCTGAGAAGCTGAGAGGCCTCAGAAAGGAAATGTAACCAATGGTTATCTGCTGCTGTGGGATGCAACAGGTGCATCTGGGATTGGTCTCATGTGGTTGTTTTTAATTAATGGCCAATCACAGCCCAGCTGGCTCGGACTCTCTGGTCAGTCACATGATTATCATTTATTATCATTCCATTCCTTTCCTCACTGGCCTTCTGATGAAATCCTTTCTTCTATTCTTTTAGCATAGTTTTAATATAATATCTATCACAAAATAATAACTCAGCCTTCTGAAACATGGAGTCAAGATTCTCATCTCTTCCCTCGTCCTGGGACCCCTGTGAACAGCACCACACAGGAAACCTGACTGCAGGCAAGATCTGATGGAATTCTGCAAGGATTTCACTCTCCTCTGCCCCTGCATGCAGGAGAGCAGGCAAAGAGCAGATGAGCATTTCTGGATAACAATCTAAATGCAAGAGCAGTCACCTCATCTGAGAGGGGTGAATCGGGGCAAGGGAATGATTTAGAAATCTCTGCTGGAGAAGCACAAGGCAAAGACAACAGAGGGAAGGAAGTTTTCATCCACTTGCTTGCCCATGGAAGTGGAGATTGCTTCCCTGTCTTCTGAGCAAAAGAGAAAACGTCAGTCTGCTGCTTTTGTCAATTATCAGATCCACAAAAAGAAACAGAAAATATTTTTAGTGGCTCTTTTTCCAGGATGCAGTAGCTACATACCCATAAAAAATTAGAGGCTTTGACTGAAAAATGTTTCCATCATAAATAAGGATGATTCCCTCATTTTAAAGAAGGAATTTTTATGTAAAGATAAGCAAATACAGAGACTTTCAGAGTAGGGGCTTGAAGAAAATGTTGTCTCTGGCTGATTTCTTGAAGCACACTAATTTTAGCTGCATTATTTGCCACACTATGTAGCTGTGATGCTCAACTATTACCTCTGGACTTAGACTCAAAATATTGTGAATTTACACATAGCATAAAATAACAAGTTACACGTCCTGTACACCCACTGCCAACATTATTCTTCAGCTCAAATGCTCACGGCTCTGAATCTGGGCCTCACACAAGGACACCTGAAGGTTTTACATTAAATATTTCCTAACCCTAAATGAGAACATCCAGCACTGCTCAGCAATGCCCCAAAGCCAAAGTTTGACAGAGATGTGCTTCATTTTGCAGCCCAATGTTAACCCAGTGTCAGAGCCCAGCAGAGCCCCCAGCTCTGACAGCTCAGGGCAGCCTCTGCTCTCAGAGCTCCTGGCAGGCAGGACCCTGCACAAGATCTGCTAGTGCAGCTCCGTTTGGCATTGGCGTTATCCTTGACAAGATAAATCAGATTAAAATGTGCAGGCAGCCACTGGGTCTGGAGTTTGCTGAGAGTAAGAGAGTTCTGAACATGTTCATTTTGGCCACTCAGCTGGACAAGGGACCCCGGGGGAGCATAAGTCCACATTAAGCTGTTGTGAGGAGATATAAATCTCCTCTGACTGGATGGCCACTGGCTATTAAGTGGCTCCATAATAAATGTTAATCATTCTGGACCTGATGGAGGATTAAAAGAGTCAGACTTACTTTTGTGTTTGAAGCTGGGGAAGGCTGAGGATGCCCTGACATTGATCTGTGCAGGAGCCAGGTGGGGTTTGAGGCAGGATTCACTCAGCAGGTGCAGAGCTCCAAGAAACTGAGATTCCAGCCATTCCAAACTGAGATTCCAACCATTCCAACCTAAGATTCCAACCATTCCAAACTGAGATTCCAACCATTCCAACCTGAGATTCCAACCATTCCAACCTGAGATTCCAGCCATTCCAACCTGAGATTCCAACCATTCCAAACTGAGATTCCAACCATTCCCAAACCCTTCCTAAAACACATTCCTCGGTTTCCCACCTTCCAGCATCATGGGCAATACTTTAAATCCATTTACAGGTTTATTTTTTGAATCATTCAGCACTGGATAGATCCCATGTTATGAGCTTTCTCAGGGACAACAATAGGGTAAAAGAAATATGAGGTGGGGGTGATTTAATGCCCTCCAAACATTAGATTCCATTCATTAGACTCCATTCACACTGCTTCCTTTTCCTGCCATAATTATCCCAAAGTTTTATGAAGCAGCAAGTGGCTGAGCACTAAAAAAAATACCATCCTCCTGGTCTGTTATATTTATAAAAATATGCAGTTAAAGTGATGTTTTCATTTTCTTCATTATTTGCCTTGTTTATGGAATGCAATCTCTCAGCCCCCTCTTTGGGTAGGACTTTATATTTCTGCAGTGACAATCACCCAAAGTCTGCTACTCCCTAAAAACTCCCCTTCCACCTGTGATCAGCAATTCTGCTCTCCTTGCTTGTGTGGTTTCTCCATTTCAATTCTTTCCCAGCCTTCCTGCAGTGCACCCAAAAGGAGGTGGGATGTTAATGTGAGCCATGTATTTATAACCACTTTGCTTCAGCTTGTAAGTGACAAATACTCCTTGTTTCTAACATTCCCTCGAGCCTTCTGTAGAGTGTGATTTCTTATTTCATATGTAAAAACCTCAATCTCTGTTCCTCTACAGCTCCCAATGAATCTCTCTAAGTTATACACAGACATGAACACACAGAAAATTGCCAGTCCAAAGCTGGAGGCAAAAAAATCAAATCTATTGGTAATTGATGCTAACTAGAGTTGACATTTGACCAAACTTGTCAAAACAACCAGAATATCTGATATCATTAAACCTAATAAAGATTAAATATCCAGGATTATAAATTATACCACACACCCCAAGATTTATCTTCAACATAATGTTACTGAAGTAAGCTGCCTTTATCAACTCCAAGCATGGTCCTGTGTCCAAAGTAACAGCTACTGCAAACACATTTAAAGGCTAAAAATTAATTAAAATTGTATGAACTCATATTTTTAATAATTCTGGAATGTTGAAGCATTGAAAAACAAACTAGGTTGCAATCATTCAAGAATCCAGAGTTTTTACCACAGTCCTGTGTCTCAAAAAACCCTGAAAAGAATCCATGAAGAAACAGACTTCTGTTATAAAGGGCCACGTGGATACTTGGAAATGTGGAGAATATATGTGGAGAAGATATATAGAGAATTCCCACTTCCTGCTAAAATTCATGGGGAGTTTGTTTGTTTTACTGGGGGAAAAAGGTTTGTCCCAGCTGAGCCAGGCAATACCTCAAGGAAAGGGAAAGCAAGCCTTTAATTGTGGTTCAGCATTCCTGGAGATGTCTGGAAGGAATCCAGGGAATAATGAAAGATCTTGCTGGTCAAACTCCTGAGGCAGCAGGCAAAGATCCCTCAAAACTCAACCATTTGAAGACCACCTTCCCCGTGTGCCTCCCAGAACATTCCAGACATCAACTCCTCTGAAACAGAGGTGAAAATCCAGACCTGGAGTAACAGAAATGGGATTGAAGTCACAAATTCTGCCCAGATCTGGAAAAGCTGAGTGGGTGGCAAGGAGCCACCAAGCAGCAGAGAGGTTTCTGCAGGCCCTGCTCAGCTCTGCTCCCTCTGCACCAGCCCTTAGCTCTGGTCTCTCTCACTCCCTGTGCAAAATTTCCTATTAGAGACTAAATGTGCAGGGAATCGAGGCCATTGTTTTACTGGAATCTCTCAGTGGCTGCTGTTCATCCCTTGCAGGAGTGATAATCCTGTCTTTGTCACCACAACCCAGTGCAATGTCACAAATGAAATTATGACAAACATCTGGATCCAATGAGTCCCCACGGAACAAAGGCCCTGTTCTCATGCAGATCAGTTCAGTAATAAAAATTAAGAAAAACCCATAAATCCTCTGGAAATACACTGCAATGGATGAGCAGAATTCCCTGTGGATAAAGGGAATTGTCATTGTACATTCCCAGGCCACATCAGCCAGCAGATTTCAAAAGAACAGATCTATTTTCATTGAAAGGTATCCATTTTAAATGAATTTAAGCCTTTTATTTTTGACTGCTGCCAAAAGCTTTGTGGCCTAAGACAGCCATTCCCACTGAGCTTGACCAATTTGCATATAAAGCTAATTGAAAAGAAAACATTTGGGGGGTTTTGTTAAAAAATAATAATTGCAATCTTTAAAAGTTACCATGGAATAGAAACATTCTGATGAAAAACCAAAATGTGAATCTTAAGATTTTTTTGGTGTGATTTCTACTAAACAGATATCCCTAAAATAAACCTTTTTTTTTTAATTTTAGAAAGGATTAAGAAATGTTTCCTTGGTATTTTCAGGGTGATTATCATGTAAGGGAATGGAAAGAGTTCCAGGGCCTCACCATCCTCACAGGGAAGAATTTCTTCCTAATATCCCATCTAAATCTACCCTTCATGTCCATCATTGAGGAATGCACATCTCCACAGAGTGCATTTTAGCCTGTGCACAGTTTTCCAAAGTTTCCACCAGATCAGAGACAAACACAGCACCCAGGCCATGAAAACCCAAGGTTTTATGGGCAGAGTTTTATGAACTCCTTGTGATCAAACAAACCTGATTTTCCCACTTATTGGAACGCTCCCAATGCCTTCTGTGACACAACTCAAGCTGAGGTGCCTTCCCAGGAGCAGTGGGGATGCAAAACGGCCTCAAGGAGGGTAAAAAACAGGTAAAAACCCCTCACCATCCCCTGCAAGATGTGTCAGTTCCCAACCCAAACACACACACGGAATCACAGAACCATTCAGGGTGGAAAACACCTTTAGGATCATCGAGTCCAACCCCCATTAAACCACGTCCCCAAATGCCACCTCCCCACATCCAAACACCCAGCCTGGGGTGCTGGAACAATCCAAATGCACATTTGGCCAATTTATCCCCAGCAAAAAAGGCTGACTGTAAAGCAATAATCTGTGCAGAGTTTACAAGCTTGTGTTCAGCACTTAGCAGCCTGCAAGAACATCTGAAGGAGCAGAGTCCTTTCTAATCAGCTCGCCCTGGAATTTGCTCACAACAACGTTCTCTTTTCTCACTTTGACAATTCTCATTAAGGGCTGCCTTCCCTGCACCTCCGTGTGGAAAGGCTGATGTGAGCTGCATGCTGATCCACACTGGCAGAGCTCTCTGCAGCACTGCCATTCAGCCTGTTACTGGTACAGATTATAATACTGGCTTTTTGCAAATTTTAAAATGGATTCTGTATGTGTGGTGGTGAAGTAACTTTGTTATAAAGATACAGTTTTTATTTCTGTTGTTAATTAAGCTCAGTGCAATAGCTGGTATCAGAGTGCTGTGTTAAACTGCCTGCTGGGATGGGATAACACCCAATGCACACAGGATGAGCACACCTGGACAGATCTGCCAACCATCAGCACTCCCTGACTGAACACAATATGGACCAAGGCTCAAAACTGAAGGTGATGATAAAAAAAGGACTAAAACCACAACCAAAGAATACTCATGTTCTAAAAAGGTGGATCCGAGGAGAAGCCATGCTAAACAGTTCTTAAAATATGTAAACCAGTTTGGGGAGAGGTTTACTATGCATAATTGATTATGAATATGCAACAGGCTGATACAATAGAAATGGTAAATAAAGGAGGTTTCCAAAATAGCAGGGGTGCTCTCAGCTGAATGCCAAGATGCACCTGGCCATAACAACTTTTGCTCTATGGTCTTTGTCTCCTATTGTCCTTTATGAAACTTTTTACATTTTCTCATGAGACTGAGGGTGTTTTTCACAAGCCCAAACCTTCATGGAAAGAGAGGGAAGAGCATTTCAAGGACCTCTAAGGAGCAAGGGAAGGAGAAATAGGATACCTGAGCTGCAGAGAACATTGGGATGGACCCAGGAACAAGGGAAGAGCATCCTGCAGTTCCCACTTCCATTTGTCCTAAAATTTGCCTTTTCCAGGCAAAACTTTCAGCATGACAAAGGAAGTTTGGAGGTATTTTTTCTAATATCCACTATTACTAATCTCACTAATACTCAGGATATTAATATCTAATTATCTACCAGCTATTCTCAAAAGATTCACCAAATCCCAAAGGTCCAAATGTGATTTCAGAGTTTAAGTCAGGAAAATCAGGCACACAGCAGCTCACACTTTATATGCTGACTGGGAATTTGGCCACAATTTAAAGCTTGCAGTAAGCAAGTCTGAGTTTTGGGTATTTCTCTGCAGAGAACAGTTATTTGTCAGAACAGAGTCCTGATGAATGAAACCATAAAGGAAGAAGAGTAGCTCTGGAAGAGGAGGAGATAGTTCAATCAAACATTTCCATTGACTGAACATCTTTTTAATGAATAAGAGCAATTAAGTGTTACTCTGACCTGCTCTGCCTTTCTTTTTAAGTGACTAATGTATTTTATTACCAATTTAGCCTTCTTTCTAAATGCACGTGAAATCTGCATTTTCCATTTTAGTGATGAGCAAGGCAGCACACAGATCTGACAATTCTTGATTTGACAGAAAATACTGTTTTCTCAAGACCAACATACCCACAAACATAGATTATGTTTGGGAAATCCCTCATCAAAACCGTTCCAAGCAACAACACATCTGTTCTTATTTACAGACACAGAAAGATGCAGCTCCCCATCAACAAGCACAGTCACTAATTCTGATTTACTCTTTGCAGGCTCTAGGAGGGTTTTAGAGGCCACCCCCTCCCAATTCACACAAACTCTCCCCACCTCACTGTTTCAAAAAACCAACTCTGGATAGAGAAATACCTTGGCTAAAAATCTTCTTGCTGATCTTTTCACCTCAATAAGTAAAGATATTGTTTATTAAGAATATTTATTGGTTATGAGAAATACCTTGGCTAAAAATCTTCTTGCTGATATTTTCACCTCAATAAGTAAAGATATTGTTTATGCCTTTGAATTCAGTCTGGTTTGCACTTTAAAGTGAGGTTTTTTGTGTACACAATTAATTGAGGGGTTCAAACCACAGATTATTGGCTCCTCCAATTATGTTACAGCTTTGTGCAACTTGGAAGAGTTCACAGAAGAGCAAAGCAGATTTCACTGCCCAGAGCATTTGCACAGGTTCATCTCCAGCCTTGAACCAAGTGCCAGAAAGTCCCTCTGGGTATGAAACATGTGAATATTTTGTCTTTTTAAACATCTGAGGGAATTTATTTTCATGCCTGGGAGATAATCAGGATATCCCTGGCTGAGAATTTGGATGAGGCATGGCTTGTGAAGAGCTTTTTGGTATTTTTAATGCTCACCGATGATCAGTGAGTGCTCTGCTCCCAGGGACAGCCCCAGCCCTGCTGCCCATTCCTGGCTGGCCCAGCACAGCCCCACACAGATGGAACCAGAGAGGAAAAGGTGAAACAGGACAATCAGAAATCAGCAAGGTTGGAAAAGACCTCCGAGATTGCAGAGTCCACCTGTCAGCCCAGCAGCACCAGGATGCTCACCACCAAACCTTATCCTCAGTGGCACAATCAGACATTGTCTGAACACTTCCAGGGGTGGGGACTCCCCCACTTCCCTGGGCAGCCTGCTCCAGAGCTTGACAACATCTTCCATGAAGAATTTCTCTTCCTAGTATCCAATCTGAACCTCCCTTGGCACAACTTGAGGCATTTTCCCCTATCCTGCCACCTGGGAAAAGGCACTGACTGCCACCTCACTGCAGCCTCCTGTCAGTGGTCACACACTTTGTGTCTACAGGAAAATAATCTAAAATACATCCCTGGAGGTGTCCAAGGCCAGGCTGGACAGGGCTGGGAGCAGCCTGGGATGGTGGAAGGTGCCCCTGCCCATGGAATGGGATGGGATTTAAGGTTCCTCCAACCCAAACCACTCTGTGATGATTTTATGAGACAGACATTGCATCCAAAGCATCTTCTGTCCTGCTGGGAAGCTGCAATGCTGTAGGTAGTGAACGCTGTAAGCTTTTATGAGAGGATAACTAGGAAACAGCTTTTATTATTCCAATAAATACCATTTGCATTCAGACAGCACTAAATAATGTCCACAAACACATGAAAATAGAGTCACTGGCTGAGAGAGCTTGCAGTGGAAAAGACAAGTTTTATTTACTTTTTAAAAACCTTTTAGTTCCTTAAAGCAGCAAAATATGATTTCATAATTATTACCTTATGCTGTCCTGACATTTACATTACCATACAGTGCTGAAAGCCAGAAAATACCAACTGTTCTGCAGAGGATTTTGTTCTCTGCAGGGTAAAAAATCTATTAACTGCATTCAGACCTGTATATATATTATAAAAAAAAATACACTAGTGGATTGCAGGATTGGGAGAGCTTGGAGGCTGAACTCTATGTGGAGTTGCACAGTATGGATCAAGGAATGATGGATTTGGAAGGGTTAAAGGGGTTTTATGAAGTCCCCTATTCCAGGGATAGGTGGCCTTAATCAGGAACTGGGCTGAGAAGAAGATGGAAAAATATGACAAAATTTAAGATATATTCATGTTTTTCTGTATTTCTTGGTGCAGAGGTCTGAGCACTCCTGGAAACATGTGCAGATCTGTGCAATGATCAGAAATATTGCACTGTTCCCTATTACCATCACTTCCTGAAATGCACAAACTCTGCCCATGAAAGAGTGATGAGAAGGTGGGAATTAGAGACTGGGACTTACTCCAACCCCTTTTATATCCCAAGCAGGGTCTCACCTCCCGGGGTCACCCAAAGCCCTGTTCCTGCACACAGGTTTTAATCAATCCCCTCCCAAACTGCACCCGCTGCTCACACCAGTGACATTTAGCAGGCATGGGGAAGGGCTCAGAGCAACTCCTTTCTCCAATTCTCACTGGACTGATGAATGGCTCCTGCAAAATGTTAAATCCTCACTGTTCCTGCCCCTCAGAGCCACAGCATTTCCCATACAAGTAAGAACCCTATTAAAAAAAACTTCATAAAATCATAGCTTAAGCCTGTTGCTTCATTTAAGTGTAACTAGTAGCTAACTTACTAATTCCCATAAGAAAAAGTTGTAAAAATAAAAATTAGGTTACACAACAATCTATTCTTATATAACCAATCTATTCTTATATAAAATAAGGTTCATCCACAAAACCAGAAATTTATCCCATAAAAACCCATAAAAATATGTAAACTAACCAAAAAACAAAGTTTCAATAAACAAACAAACACCCTATCCATTTACCAAAAATAAAAAAAGTTTAGATAAACAAACACCCTAGCTATTTACCAACCAATAAACTGAGCATCAAAGTACTATTAACCAATTAGATTTAACACAGTACCCTCTGATATCCCTATAAAAATATAAACTATACAATAAAAATTCAGCTTTTCTACATTAAAAAAAATTAAAAATCCCATCTGTTTCTATTGCAGCACCAATCCAAACTGTGCCCTGAGCACTCAGGGGGAAGGATGTGAGCAGCAACAGCTCTTCCCTCGTGGCAAAAGGACATTCCCAAAGTCCAAGCACCTTGAATTCCCTTTGGGGCTCTCTCGTTAGCCCTCATCCCCAGAATGAGGATGGGACAGGGGTGGGACAGGGGTGGGACAGGGGTGGGACAGTCCCACTCTGCCTCTCAGCTTTGCCCAGACCTTCACTCACAGCACTGGATGGGTGCCATCAACAATTAATTCATCTCTCAGCTGATGGTGGAGCCCCGAATATCCACAGGGGTCTCCAGAGGACTATTCCTCATGGCCAGAAGCTGGGAAGAACTGGGACAGAGAAGCTGTGGCTGCCCCTGGATCCCTGAGAGTGCCCAAGGCCAGACTGGACACTGGGGCTTGGAGCAGCCTGGGACAGGGAAGGAGGCAGAGGATGGAAATGGATGACCCTGAAGGTCCCTCACAACCCAAGAATTCCATGAGGAGCCCTTCCCCGCAACCAGCAGAGATGGGAGGAGACCTTGGGCAGGTCATGGCTGCTCCAGCAGCTCTGGATGAGGGATGTGTTTCTGTATTCTGTATTCCTGAGAGAAGGAATACAGAATTCCAGGAGGAGCTGGGCCAGGAACTTATTCCCTACTGCCTTCACAGACTAAAGATGTCCCTGCCTCCCTCCTTGTCCTCCTGTCACCAGGAGGTGCAAGGTTGTTCCTCCGTGTCCTCGACACCAAACACAGCCAGGCAATGTGTGGCGGTTCTCTTTAAATTAGAAAATAATTTAAAGCCACAATCCTGACACTCCATCGTGCTATGGAGAGGCCAGCACAGCCTCATTATAGATAAAAATTAAGGTGTCTCCTCTCACTGACTGAAGAGTTGCCTTCAGAGATTAATTCAGAACAGAAATCTAGTTTTTGTGCTCTGAATTTTCTGTGAAGGAGCCCTGTCCCCCTTCCCATCACTCTGGCAATAATGGGGAATTACCGGTGGCATCCACATCTCAGGACATCAGATTTGCCTCTCCCCTTTGTTTCTGGATTAATAATTAGGTGGATGGTCAGAACAGTAGATTTTGATGCTCCACTGTTTCCACAGCACTTCAGTGTGAGAGAAATGGCTTTGTTTCTAATTTAGAGGCAATACAGAACTTTTTGAAAACAAGGATAAATGTAATTTTCCTAAAATTAAAATCCTTAAGTTTACAGAGAAAATACCACATCACAGGTAAGATGATTTATGTAATTAAAAATACTCATGTACTATTAATAACCTTAATTTGCATGAGTATTAGGTCATTTTTATGTAATTAGCTGAAGCAGAAGGTTTTTTGTCAATTAAACTAATTGTTTTTCACACTAGGTGTAGACTGAATATTGATCTTTTTTATTCAGCTCACCTACATAAGCAAATGAGATCTAATTGCATCCTTACCACATCATTACTCAGTTATTGTAAATTACAGAACATAGATTCTCTCACACAATAACACTTTCTTTGTGCTATTGCTGTTGAAGAGATGCTGCTTAATTTGGGAACTTCAAACTCTGCTTTCCATCTGTCGATTTGGGACAAATTTGCATTGTAGTTTTTGTCTCCTTAGTAGTTAAGATAACATTCAAGCAGAGTTTCAGAAGGATAAAAGAAATGCCCAGAACAGCACCTGTGTCTTTCAAAAACCAGTCAGAAGAGAGATCAGCCAAGCAATGACAGCTCCAACACACAAATTATGACAGGGCTTTTAGATTTAATAATTAATCTCAACCTTGTAAAGAATTTGTGCTTCTGGCTTAACAAAGGTTCAAAAAACCAAGGATATTCACAGGTTTAGTTGTGAGATTTTTGCCTTTGTTGATGCTTTTTTTGTTGTTGGTTTTTTATGTTTTTGTTTGTTTGTTTTTAATGTCTCCACACTGGGGCAGGGGAGCAAAAATTACTTGTCATGTTTTACCTGTGGCAAATTCCAGACTCTGAACAGCTTTGCTGGGTGTTCTACTTCACACTGGCTGGTTTTATTATGATGGGATAGAGAAATGATAATTCACAGAACCACTGGGTTGGAAAAGACCTTCAAGATCATTGAGTCCAGTGCAGCCCCAACACCTCAAGTAAACCATGACACCCCAAATCCAGGCTTTGTTAAACACACCCAGGGTTGGGGACTCCACCACCTTCCTGGGCAGCTATTCCAGAAATTTATCACTCTTTCTGTAAAAAAACTTTTTCCTGATATCCGACCTGTATTTCCCTTGGTGCAGCTGGAGGCTGTGTGCTCTCAATCTGTGCCTGATCCTCACGCTGTCCCCAGCACAGAGCACTCAGCGCTTCCCTGGACACCTCCAGGGATGGGGACTCCAAACCTCCCTGGGCAGCCCTTTCCAATCCTTTCCATGAAGAAATTCCTCCTGATATCCAACCTGGACCTTCCGTGGCACAGCTTGAGCCCCCTGCCAGGACATTTTGGTTTTGAGCACCTGAGCTGCTGTGCTGAAGCTGCAGCAGCCCCAGTCAGCCCCCACTGCTCACTCAACCATGGGGTTAATTCCTGCATTCTGTACCCAAAATGAAGGAGTTTTCAAGAATTTGTTGTTCCAGCAGAACTCTGCATGTTTTGCAAAGAAAATCATAGCGGTGTTTCTGCTGCAAGTCAGGCTGGAAGAAATGCTCCCGAAGAGAAGTCACTGGGAACAACAATGTGTCTTGATGCTGTACAAATTGCTTCCCTTAAAAAATAAGAAATGAACAGTACTTAAGCTTGATGGATTGTTTGTTCTCCTCACTTGTTAAAATTCTCTGGTGCTGAAGCTGGGCCATATGGAGCAGAGCTGTTGGTGTCAGAGCTCAGATGCCAGCTGCCTACATTCTTCTAGCAACTGCATCTGGATTTCTCAGCACTCCAGATTCAGAATTAAAAGCAAAAATGCTAATTTACAAAAAGAAAACACTTCTTCCCCCACCAAAAAAAAAAAAAAAAAAAAAGGAAAAAAAAAATCGAGAGACTCCAGTCCATGAAAGTGGAGGCAAAAGGATTCCACACAGTTGTCTGCCTGCTGAGCTGCCTTTACTCCTCCCATGGCCAGTATCCCCCCAGTGCATCTGGGAGGTGAAATGCATTCCCTGTGGCATGGCCAGAGAGGGTTCAGGGCAGTGCATTCATTGCTCAGTGAAGTGGAGCTCCCAGCACTTGCAGAATCAGGGGCAGAAGCTCAGCTGGCGAGCAGGAGCTTGTTAAACCGCTATAAAACAGTCTGTTCAATTCTGTACCACGGGCCTACACAACGAGGGGGATGGAAAGAAAAAAAAACTCCTTCAGAACAAACAGTCCACCATCAGCTAAACTGAACCACTTCAGCAGGACCAGTGCTGTGGAACACACACTCCCCCATGAGCACAGGGCATCTGGTGCAGTGAGGGAAAAAGCCACTGCCTTTTTTAACATGTTCCCTAAGAAATGGGAGCATCTGAATTTGGGGGCTTGGTCTTCATCTGCTGATTCTTAAAAGTGCAAACAAAGCTTTCCACAACCCCAAGTAAAATATCACAGTCAATAAGGGATGGGACGGAAGGAATGGTCTGAAGTTGAGCCAGGGCAGGCTTAGGTTGGATATTAGGGGAAATTTCTGCACTGAAGGGGTGGTCAGGCATTGGAACTGCCCAGGGCGGTGGTGGAGTCACATCTCTGGTGACAAAGTGTGGATATGGCTCTCAGGGCCATGGTTTAATAGTGATTTCATTCAGTCTTAAAGGTCTTTTCCAATTTTAATGATTCCATGATCTAAAAATTCATTCAGATATTTAAGCCTATCCTGGAGAAATGTAACACTTCTTTAGCACAGTGAGAACCACCCTCAAACCCAGCCTGATAACACAGACTGTCAACAAGCAGCAAATATTTACATGGTTCGAAAACATCTCAAACTTACCAGTTGTGCAATTTTACTTCTATTTTATGAGAAACAGTCCCTTACATGCAGGGAATTTTTCAGCATTAGGGCCCTGCCTTCTCAAGGCACAAAAGCCACAGTGCCAAGGCCACGGTGCAGAGCAGAAGGCCGCACATTAATTTAAAAATACCCATTTATCCAGCAGCTTCAGGTGCACAATAACACATTCAGTTTTCACTGAGCACTGCACTGCCTGGGTTAGATACAATTCCCATCAACAGAATACCTGTTCTATTCCACAGCAGAAGGAGGAAGAGTCCTTTGTTAGCAACACACTAACTAAAAGCACTGCAAGTCACACCCAGCCCCACAGGGCAAAGTTTGGAATCTCCTCTCAAACACCGCACCAAGACAGACTGGGAAACACAAAATATCTGCTTGAAGGGCTCAATGGATACTGGGAAAAATAGAATTAATTATCATCTGGTCAGCCATAAGTAGGATTTACTTCTTGATCTACCCCTCAGATGTCCAACTTGTTACATATTCTTAATCTACACTCTGCACTGAAGTTTCTGGCTATGTCCCTGGTTTGAATTCTATTTTTTAAGACTCAAATATTGCTATCCTATAGGTATGGAAACCAACAGCAGCCATTTCACTATAGGCAGCTTAGCCAGCTACAAGATTTTTCAGTTCCAGCACATTAATTTCTGTTTATTCATCATTATTTTGCTCCACAAGGTGGTGATTTTGCATATTTGAGAGCCCAGGATGAAAACAAATCTCAAGCCCAGCCTGACACTCAGAAGGGATTGCGAGCAGACTGAAATCCTGTTCCTCCTTGCCTTGAGCTATAGTTTCAAATACCTTTCTACATATTCCCAGATTGCTAAGTAGAGAAGTTTCCTTTGAAATCTGCAGCCCTTTGCCTTTTTTTTTATGCAGAAAGAACAAACTTTGGGTACTGTTTGCTGCTTTGGTTTCAGGCACACTGGAATAATGAACAGAGAGAGGAAGGAGGACTCTGAGTAGCAAAAGCAATATCCAAAAAATAGGTGTAAGATACATTTGGGATCATCTCCGAGCAGCTGATATTGGTTACAGAGAATCAGTCTTTGTCACTATTTCTAGAAAATCCTGTGATGTCTCTTTGTACCACTAATAAATAAAAGACAAAACTATTACCATTATTCAGTTATTGGTGTAAATTAGAAATGAAGCAGTAATGATTTAAATCAGAATTAAAGCACTCTATCTTTTTATTTCTCATACATTTTAATGCTAAACATTATGATCTGGAAGCTCCTAAAGCAAGTGAAAACCTCAATCCATACTCCCCCAGCATCTCTATATTTACCTCCACTAGAGCTAACATACTGAAAGAGAACCAATTTCACTAATTTAAAATATTTATTCCTAAAGTATTTTTAACCAGCTGTTGACAAACCACTGTAACACAATGTATAGGCAAATATGTCAAGAATAACTTTCTCCTTGAACAATTTCATCTGCACACACAAAGTCTTCTCTGGCACCAAGAGGAATCCCAGTGCAGTCAATTAACACACAGCTGCTCATGGGTAGAAAACCCAGCCCTTTATGAACCAGCTTCCAATTTTCCTTTTGTTCTATGAACAAAAGCAGAAATGTGAAGGAATGGAGAATGTCAAAGTCTGGAAAACAGCAGGAGCATTCTTGTTTATCAACAGGTTGAAGTTTCAGCAGGATAGTCTTTCTTGAAGTGTCTGATTTTAATGATCGGCAAGTAAAACATCAAAGGAGCTTCCAATTATCCCTTGCTTTTATTAATATAAAACCAGTGCCCTGTTTTCCAGAAAGTTTTGTTAATATCTGACAATACCTAGAGGTTTTAATTCCCCTTGAGGAACCAACACAGTCTTTCTCTTTTGGCTTTTCTGAGCAACCTGGTCCAGTGGGAGGTGTCCCTTCCCATGGTGGGGGACTGGAATGAGAAGTACTTTAAGGTCCTTTCCAACCCAAACCCCTCCAGGATTCCATGATGACACCATGAATAAGAATATTCCCAGGTTTTTCCTGTGCTAGATAATTTTCTGACTTTTATTTACACTGGGTGAGGCATTTGCACCAAATCCTTCCCATCACAGCTCACAGCACAAAGCTCCCTCACCACCCCCAGGTCTCTCTATTTCCAGCCCCTCTGAGCAGAGCCAACCAAAAACGCCCCAAGTCCAAGAACTTTGATTTGGGTTGACTTCAAGCCTTGCTGAATTTTGAAAGGCTCTCTGGTTAATCTACAAAACTCTTTCATATTAGAGCAGAATGCTTGGAAAAGAAGCAACTCCTGGCTGACTTTAGAGAATAAATTCACTCTACAACGTTCCTGTACTCAACACTCCGAGGATGTTGCTGGGTATAATTTCATTCCAAACCCCATATCCTGCACTTCCCACAGGTCCATGGATGGAACAGAAGGATGATACATGACCAAGAAAAATTTATTTCCTACTTGTAGGAAGAATCAGTAGTGTTGTTTAGGGCTGGCTGTGTTTGGTTTATGGAGGGGTTCAGAGATGCACTCACCAGGAGTGTCCCACATTAAAACCCAGCTCCACAAATGATCTTTCTATGGGAAAGGCTCTTTGCAGCTCCCCTCACGCTCTCAGCCTGATCCAAAGCCTATTTAAAGCACTCTGCTAGCCTTGGATGATGCTCAGCAGTCTTGGAAAGCCTCTCCAAGTGTCTCCAGCTGCTGCTGGAATCACCAGGAGCTGCAGGCACTCAGACACTCAGTCCCCTCCTGCAGGAAGGTTTGTCTCTCCTGCTGTGACTCCCCTGCCTTCTGCAGCTGCTCCTCCAACCTTCCTGCTGCAAGAAATCCCTCCCAGGGGAACAGCCTGGCTCTGGGAATCCACTGACTGCCTCTTCTTCCAGCAGTTGTTCAATTTAGGATCGTTCTTCACTCCTGGGAGAGGAAAAACTCCTCTGCTCCTCTTGCTTTCTGTAATGTGTGGGGTATTACAACACCTTCCCTGTATCATTGCTTTATTTTATACGTATTATAAAATCTGGCATCAAATTTAATCCAAAGGTTTAAAAGCTCCTTTGGTTTATGGACAAATTCTCACTCCACATGAGGGGGAAAAAATCCACCAAGTGGTGTTTTTTATTTTTTTTTCAAAGATATATCTTCCATGATTCCCCTCTTTTCCACTTGCTATTACACTTAGGCTTGAATATAGATTAAGAATTAAAAGTGAAATGAACCCAGTAAAAAATTTACCTGTAGATAACAAGCTCAGACAAAAAGAGAGCTTCATTAGCTTTTTTTTTTTTTGTTCCCCATGTCTTGCTCCTTTTTCAATTTTAAAAAGTGAAATCTCCTGGAATGGTTTTTACAGTCTTTACGACTTCTTTAATGAGTCTTCTGAGTGATAAAAAGTACAATTAAAAACTATAGCTCCCTCAGTTAATTCAGATTTTCTCCTTGTGCCACTAGCACGACCAGCTTTATAATCCAGCTGATACACCTTTTCTGGGGCCCATAATTAGATCCCTAGAAGTTCCCTAAAATCTTAATTTCAGGTTCATCTTCTATAAAAAATTATTGCAAGAGAGATGTTGGCTTTTCAAGCTAGAAATACTGACAGAGACAACAATGTTTCAGTGATTAAATTAGCAAAATAAAAAAAGCTTATGTCGTGAGGTAACGGTCACGGGCGGCTGGAGCTGTGTCAGAGAAGGTTTGGGTTGGATTTTTGGGAAAGGTTCTTCCCTCAGGGGATTCTGGCACTGCCCAGGCTCCCCAGGCAATGGGAACATCCCCAAGGCTGACAGAGATCCAGGAGATTTGGAAAAGCCTCCCAGGGATGCCCAGGGTGGGATTTGGGGTGTCTGTTTAGGAACATGGGTTGGACTCTGGCCCTTGTGGGCCCCTTCCAAGTCAGGATACCCTGGGATTCACACTTTGATCCCAGTCTGGAGGTTCCAAGTGTTTCACACCTCACATGGGGCTCACAGTCAGACACCTCCGCACTGCTGGACTGCGCAATGAAAAGTTATTGGAAAGTTATTGAAAAGTTACTCAGTTATTGCGATGTTAAGTCTCCAAAGATAACAAACCTATTTTAGGACATTATTTGAAGGAAGAATCCCTGGAGTAGAGCAGCACAAATCACCCCAGAAACTACAAGGGAAGGAATTCAGGGTAAAGCCAGCTGCTCCCCTAATAACGAGACTCGCTCTATGAAGGGAGGGATGTCAGACAGGGATGTAAAACTGCTTGGCTTTGTTAAGAGAGTACCAGAGAGCTGGAGGGGCAGGGTGCAAGGCCAGGTTGGGTGGGATGCTGAGCACCCTGGGGCAGTGGAAGATGTCCCTGCCCATGGCAAGGGGTGGGATGAGATGGTCTTGAAGGTCCCTTCCACCCAAACCACTCTGTGACTGCATGAAGAGACCAAGGGAGCTCCCAGGTAACTGAGGTGAGCACCCATCATCCCAGAGCAAAACCTGATGAGCATCAGAGCCTTTCAGATGCAGAGTTTGCCTTGGCCCCCTCAAATCTTGGTGGGACACGTTTACGCTTGCACAGCTCTGCCCAAGCCTGAGCAAATCATTGCCTTCCTTAGGGAGATGAGAAGGAATTGAAATCCTGGGGGTGGGCCTTGGAGGGCTCCAAGACCACTGCTTGCTGTTAGATGCTGAGCTCCTTAGAATAACAAACACTCTGTTATTTCAGCTTTGCAGAGACTTTTATCTTCTCTCAGTGCTGGCACTGTACCTTCACCGTCTTTCTCATTAGAGCCCCTTTCTTCTGCCTTCACTCCTGACTTTCCTTACACTGTTTGCACTTCTTTATTCTTGTTCCCTATCCGTGTATCAAAACTGTTCTGTTGAAGAGCAAATGTCTGAGAGTGAAGGGTTTTGAGCATCAAAAAGCACATTCCATACCCAGAAAGTGCAGCACAAAGGATTGAAAGAACTGAGTGATGCAGTGGAGATTAGAGAGAGCAGAGAATGCTAAAGACACACAAAGAGTGCAGGAAAGCTAAAATCACTTCAAACATTAATATCCTTCTTTGTCCCATATTCTACAAAAAGTGTTCTGTATCTCAAGCTTGAATCTTTTATTCTTTTTTTATTTCAAGCACTTCTCTAAAAAGATGAACATCCGAACTTTTTAAAAATTAATGTTTTTATATGGGTATGGGTTAAAATATATATTTCAGAAATATAATACCTTTGTGAGGACTTCTGTTAAAGCAATAGTTAGTGCCTGAAAAGCACAATCATGGAAGTTTCAGTCCTCAAGACCATTAGAGAACAAAAAAGGAAAGGGGCAGATGTAATCTTGAAATGTGATGAGAATACAAGGAAAAATGGTTTGCGTTTTTTCTTTCTCATTTCTTTGTCAAATAGTAGAGAAAAGAGCTTTTACAGGCTACAACCACCAGTGGATGCTGTGACACAGAAGGATATCCATGAGATGTCTCCTTAAGGAAAAGACGAAGGAAATATTTAGGAAGGGGCTCTGGGGGGTTTGGTTGTTGTTAGTTTGGGTTTCCTTGTCGTGTTTTTATTTGTTTGTAATTTTTTTGTTTGTTTTTTTTATTTCCTCCATACAATTGAAGATTTTTGTCACTTTCTGACAAGTTTCACTTAGACATTGTCACCATCCTGTCAAGTTCCACTTAGACGTTGTCCAGCTGTTCCTGGCTGTGATCTATCCATTACATCTACTGTGACCAGGAAGAACCTGATGAAAAATTCTTGAACCTCAGAAAAACCCCACAAAAACCAAAAACCAAAGCAAAACCAAGTAAAGGGATAAGAAGAAAACTTAACTGAGGTTATACAGAATTTTAAGGAACGACAAGAAATTTAAGAACTTCAGTGCAATTTCTCCCTTCACTGGAGTTTAAAGCAAAGCACATGAAAGGAGGTGCTGGAGCAGACAGGTCCTTCCAGAAAAGAAGGAGGATCCACCCTTTGCAGAGGATCCAGCTCAGTGCACAACATCAATGTTTTCCTCGGAAATGTCTAAAGATATTTCACCTGCGATGAAGGATGAACAATAACTCCCAAGAATGTCATGTAAATACAGAAAGATTTTTTTTTTTTTTTTCGTTGTTTACCTCGAATTTATCTTCCCTGCTTCTAAAAGCTCAGTGAGGCCATTCCCATTATTTCCTGCCGTGGAGCACAGCAAGGAAAATTTAACATTCCAAGCAGAACACGGGCTTGGATTGACTGATCACATCCCTCTGCTTGGAATAAAAGGGACACATTTGTTCCCATCGGGGGAATGGGAAGGTGCCGGTTCCCCTAGCAACATTCTCTTCAGGACTTTTCCCTCCTTAATCATGTAAATTCTCGGCAATTCGGGACAACTGCGGTAGGAGGGTCCCACTCTGAGCTTGATCCCTTGGAGAACAGAGTTTCCACAGCCACATGAATTCAGTATTTGTTGCCCTTAACCCAGCAAGGGTTAACTAAGAACCCAGTCCTGCATCTTGACTACCTTTTATTTTCACAGCTTCATTCAAGTTTGAAAAGAGCTCCAAGATCACCAAGTCCAGCCCACCATGAATGCCACCATTCCCACTAAACAGCATCGTTCTCCTTTTAAATAGCCTTAAATAGCTTTTAAATATCCTTTAAATAGCAAAACCCTATTTTGGTCAATGTTTTACCTGAGTTTATAAGACAGTAAAGTTCTGAGCTATTTTAAATTCCTAACCCACACCAGCACTTGTCTAATTGTCCCTTATTTCTCCCCTAAATCTAAATAATCTGCTTTTGCAATGGAGTTGGGGATTGTTTAAAAGAGGTAAAACCCTGCTGAGTCCCTTGTGTGTGTTTTTTTAAATAGCAAAACCCAGAGGTACAAAATGTCAGTCCCACGCCCAGAATTCAGAAGCTTCAAGACAGATATGAGAGCCTGGAAATTGTAGCTTGTAATTAGAACTAGCAAAGACTCTTTCATCCCATTAAACATCACCTCCATCCTATTTTTCCAATATCATGTGATTATGTACTTCATTAAGGCAATTAGAGCATATTTATGAGCAGTCCCCTGTCTCTCCAAGCACGGCTGCCGACTGGGGGTAGGGGAAAATCTGATTTCCAGCTCTTCCAAAGCTTTTTTTCCCTCTTTCTGTATTTCAAAATATTTTAATTAAATCCCTGGGCGCAAGTGGATATGATTTAGAAGGCAATTCAGGTCTTTAGGCCTACACAGATGTCACTTAAAATCATCTTTGAAGGATGACTTCAGAAACAACTAAAACGCCATTAGAGAGTAAATTGGAGGTGCAGGAGTAACAACCTCGATTATTTTGACAGCATTCAAGTCAAACAGCAGCTACAAGGAATGTCTGCCCATTAATGCTGATCAGCATTCAGCAGAAGAGCTCATTAGAATATCAGTCAAGCTTTTTGAACTTTTTTTCAATGAAAAAGCCTCGATACAATGAAGAATTTGCGAGATGCAGATAAAAACATGAATTTTCATAAAGCACTAAACATGTAGGAAATGAATCTGATTCACAAGGTTAAATATGTCTGCTGAGATCTTTTCGCACGTGGCTCTGCTCTACTGAATTATTTGCAAGAGGTGTTTGATGGTTCTTTCAAACCTGAATAGTGCAGCAAGCAGAATCCTGAAGTCAAGATGGAATCAAATATAAAACAAGATAAAATTCAGCCGCTGTCAGGTCTCTTTGCAAATTGAAACTTGATTTAGTGGCATGAAGAGGACGGAGTTTTTTTCACGGAGTTTCGAGCAAATCTGGGTCCCGTTCAGAGCAGGTGACTGCGGGAGGCAGCAGGGCTCGGTCCCTCCTGCAAACCCCGCACTTGGGGCAGCTCCGGAGAGCTCAGAGGTGATTTAGGATTTATCCCAGCGACCCATCACGACAGGAACCCTCTAACCCAGCGATCTGCTGCAGGCTCCGCTCCTTGGCCAACCCTATCACCCAGCAGAGGCTCCACCATTTCAGAGCAACAGGGACCTGTCCTCTCACAGCATCACAGAGCCCCTGAGCTCCCCTACACACAAGGGTGAGACAAAACCCCTTCTGATCACCCCTGCTTCACCACGGGGAAGGGAACAATACCACAGCAGAAAGCAAAAAGTGCGAGTTCTCATGGCAAAATGAACAGCCCTAAAGCACCACAGCTGCCCCGCCTGCACTGAGCCGAAGGCAAACAAATCCCGAGATTTGCAGTGCTTTGAGACAGCCACACACACACACACACACACACAACTATTTTCAGGCTTTCGGGATTCAAAGCGAATTCTCTTTAGCAAGCACCACATTTTTTTTTTCAGTAGATGCTTCCCAGAGTCTTTTATGGCTGCGCCCGCTGGGTCAAGTGATATTATCTCTGATTTCTGTGGCTACTTAAACAACTTACTGCGTTCTCCTTAAATATGCAAAGGGTAAAGGCAGTGCAGAATCCACATAATTGTGGCATTTTGTGTTTGTGAACGTGCTGCTGACAAGACTTGGAGTAGATAATGGAAATTTTAAAAATTATATGGAAGGAGGCAGTTCAGGAATTCAGAGGTAAAGGTAACCTAAGGCTTCATTGCTGCTACAATTCTAATTCCTGTGTGCCGTGCTTTTCCAGTATTGTCACCGGGGTCATTAATCCCAAAGGAAAATAACCAGTGCTTCCTGTGGCTACGTATTCTCTCATTACCTTATAAAACAGAATTGGCAGAGTTTTCAACCTCCGGGGAATTGGAATTGCTACCCAATGGCTTCGAGAGCAGCGGAGGAAAAGCACAGGGGAACACAAAGCATCGCACAGCCCCCAGTTTAACAGCGACAAGGTTAAAAAAAAAAAAAAAAAAAAAAACAAACAAAAAACTGAAACTTATTTTTTACAGCAGGCCCCCAAAAGCCAACCATAGGTTACTCACCCCTCTCACCGCTGTTCTATAGGAGAGCCCATCCTGGGACACTTCAAGCCCCAATTGCAGGCAGTGAAACCCTACAGGAGGCCAACCCCACACCCTAATGGGGCTGAACTTCCTCTCTGCCCTCAATTGGCAGCCGCAGCAGCCTGTGGGGTGGAGCAGGGGGCTCTGCCCAGGGTGTGAAAAGGTTCATCGCGCTTTTCCCCGCAAAAATCCCAACCTGCGCGTGGTCACGAACCCCCCTGGTGCAATTACAGCGGTGTAATTCCCATTTCTGTCATTATCTGATGGAGCAAAAGCACATGGTCAAGGACGCTTCTCCCCACTTTCCACACCGCTTGTGGAAGTTCTGTCTGTAAGACAGCAAGCTGAGGTTTTGGACGTTCCTTTCCTGCTTGGGACTAAAATAAAACGATCTCGTTTTTCATTTGTTAATTGGGGCCGTCTGAGGCAGATTCCTTGAGCTGCAGGGAAGGGAGGTGATAACACAAAGGGCTGAGCTGCAGGGAATTGCTAGAAATGCCCAGAATGGTTCCTTGGGCAGAGCTGGCATAGTGGAATGGGACAAATTTCCCAGAGAAGTTGTGGCTGCCCTGGATCCCTGGAAATGTCCAAGGCCAGGCTGGACAGGAGCAGCCTAGGACAGTGGAAGGTGTCCCTGCCTGTGTATGGAGTGGCACTGGATGAGCCTTACAGCCCCTTCCAACCCAAACCATTCCATGATTCAATGATTCTAATAAACAATTTAACAGGTTTACGAGGGTGCTGTTCGTTGTATTTCTACTGTTCTGTTGTTGAAACTGCTTTGTGGAAAAGAGCAGAAATATCAGAGGATTGGGCGCGGAAGGCGCCCGTTGCCACAGCCGGGATGCTTCACCTCTCTGTGGATATTTCTGAACTCGAGCCCGGCAGTCTGTGCTGGAAAATGAGCATTGCTCTGCAGAGTTTCTCAGGGAATCAGAGACAAACTTCCCATTCCTTGCTTTTCCTTCAGCAGAGCATGTGTCGGCTTTTATCAGTCAGCTCAGCCCGCGGAGAGCCAGCGGGGCCCGAGGCGACACCTTTGGGGGAGGCTGGCACCAGCCCCGTCCCTCCTTAACAACTTGCATTTCTTTTCCTATTGAGCTCTTCACTTTCAGCATCCTCTCCCTCATCTGATCTGCCTTCTTAGGCTTTTATACTCTAACTGTTGTGACAAAGGGAAAAAAAATGCGGAGAAATCGGGGTTTTGGGCTCATCTAAGTGTGTGTTTGAGTGTCAGCCTGTTCGCTGAGTGGCCTGTGTTGTGTTATTGAACCTCTGAATCGATTTTGGTCTGCAGCGGAGTTCAGCTTCCAGGGAGTCAGCTGAGACAGGCAAGAAAACTTCTTTGGAAGGGAAAAAGAAAAGAATCCCCAGAGGGAATGAGCTCAAAGTTCGCCCCGGGGCTCATCTCTGCAGCTGGAGCTTCCTGAGAAGGACAGGTCTGGTGGTCACCCTCGGTCCCAACATCACCGCGGGTCAGGATGGAAGTGACATGTCTAGTGCAAACCAAAGAGAGCGAAAAAAACCAAACAAACAAACATGAAACTACTTTTCCGCCTACATCTTCGCGAAATCTATCAAGAAACAAGAAGAACTTTCTCCGCTAGAAAATCTAGAGCAGCTTAACTCTCTCACTTAAGCAGTAAATTTCCTAAATACCTTAAAGCAGAGAATGGCACCGAGATTGCCTGCAAATCTGCCGGCACTGTGTGGAATATCCGTTTTTTCCAAGAGCTCAGGCTATTCATCTGCTGGGCAGTTAGCAGCTTATCTCCTTCTTATCTCCCAACCACTCTCCAAACCTGTCGGTAACGTTTAACTTCTCTAATCACGGAGGGTTTCAAGGGTGAAATCCAGGCAGGGATAACAGCTGCCAGGCGCCACATCACACCACAATTCAAGGTGAAAACAGCTTCCTCTGGCAAAGTAGAGGTGGAACAAGGACGAAGAAAGGGAAAGGGGTGGATGATGTGGAGGTGGTGAGGCTGCCCGGAGCAGCTGTGGCTGCCCCTGGATCCCTGGAGATGTCCAAGGCCAGGCTGGATGGGGCTTGGAGCACCCTGGGACAGTGGAAGATGTCCCTGCCCATGGCATGGGATGATCTTCTACCCAAACAATTCTATCGTTTTATCGCCAGGGTTAATAACTCGCAATTCCTGTGGCTTAAGCCAGTCAAGACCTCAATTAAGTTTTTAATTGCCTCAAGTCCGTAGAAATCAGTTTTTGTTCTTAATTTGCATTGAAATGGGGGGATTTGGGTACACTGCACTGAGGGAACACCTCGGCTGAGGCTTCCCAGCCCTGTCTGGCCCAAATTGCTCAGCAGGGCTGACAGTGACTGATCAACGCTAAACACAAGAACCACAGAACATCTCCTAAGGACGCTGCTCCTGGGAGATTTTTCAGACTCAAAATAGCAATTTCCCAGAGTTTCTCAAACCAGATGTTTCAAGCTAAGCAAGAATTATTGATTGTGGTCATAAAGTGTTGATAGCTTTGATGTGCACCCCTTTTCCCTACAAAATGAGAAGTTCTTTTGCACATGTTCGTAAAATATGGGCAAAGATGGAGAAGGGGAATAGGGAGGTTTATACCAGCAAGACCTGTGGTTGAGTTGTTGCTTTTTGAGAAGGGGAATAGGGAGGTTTATACCAGCAAGACCTGTGGTTGAGTTGTTTGCTTTTTGAGAAGGGGAATAGGGAGGTTTATACCAGCAAGGCCTGTGGTTGAGTTGTTTGCTTTTTTTCCCCTCTCTCTCTCTGGATATTTCCCTTTTAGAGGACTTTGAAAACCTCATGTTTTTCTTACCCAAGATGGAAAATATTCAAGGTCAAACCTCTTCCACCAATAACAAAGGCTGGATTTGAGCGTGGTTCCCTTGTAACCTTTTGTTCCTGAGGATTTGGGGAGGGCTCTCTCTCTTTGACCAGAGGTTCTCCTAGAGGAGGATAAATGCCCAGAAAAATAGAGGCAGGAAGGGTCCTCTGCCTTCAGAAAGGGCGTTCACGCAAGAGAATCCGTGTCTTTCTTTTTTCTTCTTGCTGCCTCTAACAAGGTGAATGAGGGATAACAAAAGTTGAAGTACCCGGAGATCAGCCTCTGATGTTCTCATTTTATTTTCACAATATTCTTTGACTTAAAAAAAAAAGAAGCTAAAAGCTGAATAAAGCACTGGAAGACTTCAGTTCTTCATTTTCTGCATATTAGTGGGAGCAGCACAGAAGATTTTTCATTTTCAAAAAATAGAAATTAATGTTCAAATCTTTCATTTCCTTTGTTGGGACAGATGATATATGACATTTTGTCAGTTACATACGGAAATAGGTGCAGTGTATTGTTTGAATTCTTGATCATCTGGAGAGGAAATGCTGCTGACATTGAACTTTCAATACAGTGTTATTAAAAACTCACACTTTAGGGTAGCAAAAAAAGATTTTTTTTTTTCACTTCATGTACAAGCTGTGCTTTTGTTCCCAGCAGACAAGTTAATAGTGTGTGCAGGGAAAAAAATAAAATCTTGAGATTTTTCTCTCAGACCAAGGCAGAAAGAATAGGGCTGGCTTAGAAACTTGTGTATTAAATTCTGAGGTCTAAAGGCAAACATGCCTTTAACTTCACACTGAGCAGAACGTGCTCTTGCTGCTTTGGCATTTATCACACGTTTGACAGTGAAGGAACTGCTGAATCCCAATTAGGGATGGGAAGATTTCCCAGGGTCCAGGCTTTTTGAAGATTTTTTTGCAAACTCGCTGCTTATTCAAACTTTATGAAGAATTTTAGGTAGGACTTTTCCTCTAAAACAAGTCACAGAACATCTGGACATCTAAAAACCTCTGGGTACCAGAGCACCAAAGGTTAGAGCCAGCACTTCTTTTTCCCTGGACATTTCTGTTGTCCTCTAATCATAAACCTGTAATTCAACACAGAGATAAGAGAGCTGGAAAAACTGAAGCTAAAGGTCAGATGGAGCAGATGAAAGGTAGAATTGGATTCCTGGTGGGTCTGGATGCAGGCTAAGAGTAAACCCCTGAAATCAAGGGAGTAACAGCAGCATCCTACTGGGAGTGCCCATCGCTGGAGGCATCCAGGGAATTCCTGCATGTGGCACTCAGTGCTCTGGGCTGGGGACAAGGTGGGGATGGGGCACAGCTTTGGGTTGGTGTGCTGGGAGGGCTTTTCCAACCTCATTCTTGACCCTTTGAAACTCCAAAGGAGGTGGTCACAGCTTGGATCCAATGATCTTAGAGCTCTTTTCCAGCCTCAGTGGTCCTGTGATCCTTTGAAACTCCAAAAGGGATGGTCACAACTTGGACTCGATGGGCTGGGAGGGCTTTTCCAACCTCAGTCATTCTGTAACCTTTTGAAACTCCAAAGGGGATGGTCACAGCTTGGATCCAATGATCTTAGAGCTCTTTTCCAGCCTCAGTGGTCCTGTGATCCTTTGAAACTCCAAAGGGGATGGTCACAACTTGGACTCGATGGGCTGGGAGGGCTTTTCCAACCTCAGTCATTCTGTAACCCTTTGAAACTCCAAAGGCGATGGTCACAGCTTGGATTCAATGATCTTAGAGCTCTTTTCCAGCCTCAGTGATCCTGTGATCCTTTGAAACTCAAAGGGGATGGTCACAGCTTGGATCCAATGATCTTAGAGCTTTTTTCCGGCCTCAGTGATCCTGTGATCCTTTGAAACTCCAAAGGGGATGGTCACAGCTTGGATCCAATGATCTTAGAGCTTTTTTCCAGCCTCAGTGATCCTGTGATCCTTTGAAACTCCAGGAGTCTGTTGCTGAAACAAGGCAATAGCAGATTTGGGGCTGAAGATGACTTGGATTCATTTCACCTGACTCCACTCAATTACATGTTTGGAGCTTAAACTCCTCATGTGTTTCCTCCACAGTGTGAAAGCCTTTTGTTCTGGATGAAGACATGAGTAAAGCCTCCAGAGTGATTTGTTCTACCCTAAGATGATCTGTTCTGTTCAGTGCTTCACTCTCTGCTGAACAGGGCAGGGCTTGGAGTGTAACTCCCCATCTGGAGAATTCAGCCTTTTACATCCTTCTACAAAGATTCTCCTGGTTCTTCTTTAACCTTCATTGACATAAATCTCAATTAAACCCATTTAAATCCTTGACATAAAACCAATTTCTAAAATTGAGTACATTTTTGTGGTGAATAGAATTTTTTTTTTCCAAAAGGAAAATACCTCAAAGGTACCAAATCCAACACAAGAAAGCTGAAAATTTTATATCTTGAATATTTAACCATTTTACCTGGGAAAGAAATCCCTCCACAGCTCTTTCAGACAAATTTAAGAAGGATTTTGAAAACATGCAAGTATTGATTAGAGCTGAAAATCAGAATTTCCGTTCAGAAGGGAATTATGAAATGCTAATTTTTTTTAACATTCCAGTACAAACTGCTGAAGCATCAGCATATTTCCACATATGCCACATTTTTTATTAAGAATTTAATTAACGGTTTTAATTAAAAATACCAGTGTTTGGCTGGCTAAATGTGAAATAACTGGGATGATGAAAAATGATACCAATAAATAATTTTAAAACTCAGTGAACCCCTCTCCAAAGCTGCCCTAAGGAATGTTTCAATGATCTCTGTAACCAGGACACTATTTTCTGATGTTATAGAGGGATTGCTTTGCTACAGAGTTTTATACAATGTTTTCAATAGAATCCCAGAGTGGTTTGGGTTGGATGGGGCCTCAAAGCCCATCCAGTTCCACCCCCTGTCAGGGACACTTTCCACTCCAAGCCCATCCAGCCTGGGATTGAACACTGCCAGCAAAATGAACAGCATAAAGGATTGACAAAGTTCCAAGAAAAACCTCCTAAAGTACAAATCCACAGAGAAATAATAGAATTTTAAAGGCATTTAGACAATGATAATAGGGAGAATTCGTAAGTGAGTTCATGCCTAAGTCTATAAAACTGGACACAGAACACCAGTGATGACACACAGGATTAGCCTGCTGTTGGAATCTGAAATGCAGGGAGTTCTCAGAACTTTGGGCTCATAAACCAAAGCTTAGAATTAAACACAAGATTTGATCCGAGACCTTAGACGAGGCTTCTAAACTCAGGCGCTAGAAACGAGAATGTGGACTTGTAGTTTAAAGCAGAGACATGTTAAGTGGAGGAAAGTTTAGAGTTTTAGAGTTTAAGATATAGAAAAAATAAAAGTAGTTACAGAGGTAAACAAGGAGTTTAGAATGCAGCACTGTAGGTTTGTGTGTCATAAGAGGATGAGCTAAGAAAGCTGGCACTGTAGCATGAGTCTATAAGACGAAATATTTGAGGATTGGGTCAAAAACATACATATCCTTGTTGGCAGTGTTTTATTGGTCAATAAATCCTTAAAAGGTAATTTAACTAAGGGTCTTGTGACCTTCTGAACCATGCAGTGAAGATGTGAGCTGAACTCCTCCTTCCTGCCTGTGTAGAAGATAACACTAAATCACATCATCTAAAAAACCCAGAAGTCCCGTCTCTAACTCATTCAAAATTCCTTCAAAAATACCCATAACCTGCACATTTCTCTGTACCATTACATCACCTAGCGCATTTCTAGAAGTAATTTTCCCAGGAATATTCTACCTGCACCAGTTTCTCCATGTTTAAAATTCCCCATCATTTTCACTGGTTCATTCATTAGGCTCGCAGCAAGCGGAGAGGGAGCGGTTGTTGCTGCTCTCAGCATCACACTTCCATCTCACTTCCCAGCCTTCAGCTCCTGGCCTGACCTGACTGCTAATATATTTCCACACTATTCAGAGTGGTACTTTTCTCAATGAAACATGACCTACTTGCTTCCACCTGCGTGTCCCAGCTCACCCTTGCAGGGCTTGTTGTGCTTCACAGCTGTCAGTCTCACATGAGGGTGGGAGAGGGAATTTTGGAGCAAAGCCTCCACCTGCAGTTACCAGAGGTGAGACTTAAAGTGCTTATGGAGACATGAGAAGGGTTTGATCACAGCCTTTCCTCTGGGCCCAATTCCACCACCTGCATTCACAGATAATTCCCCTGCAAGGAGCTCCTGTGAGCTCAGATTGGATCTTTTATTATTGATATTATGAGGTTGGATGTAAGGGGATCATTGAGGTAATGCAGGAGGGTAAAAGACAGGAACTTTCCCTAGGCATGTACCTTCCAGGATGGGAAGAAGAGCATTTCTTGACCTTTACTTCCATTGCTAGACCTGGATGGAGACCAGAGGGAGGAGGGATGAAGGAAGGTTAATGGATCTCCAGTGCTGCCAACTCCTTTAATGCAGGATTCTCTGGAATTGGCTTAGAACTGAAAGACAGTAAGTTTAGATGAGATATTAGGGGAAAAACCTTCCCTGTGAGAGTGGGAGGCTCTAGCACAGGCTGCCCACAGAAGATGTGGCTGTTCCTGGATCCCTGGCAGTGTCCAAGGCCAGGCTGGACAGGGCTTGGGGCAGCCTGGGACAGTGGAAGGTGTTCCTGCCCATGGCAGGGGTGGGATGGGATGAGCTTTAAGTTCCCTAAAAACCTAAACGATTTTGGGATTCTATGAAACCATGAGATGCCTTTCAAAGCAGCACATGCTGATTTCAGCATTTCAGTTCTGCGCAGTTCAAGCTCGTTTGCTTTACACATTGAAGTTGTAGTTTGTGGGCTAAGATTAAAAACCTGGTTTTACATGGCCTCAAATTGTTCCCTGTGTTATCTCCAGCATATGGAGCAGGAGCTGTCCAATCACAGGGTCATTCTCTCCAGTTAATATCTTTTGTTATTTCAGGAGAGCGATTACATGGTGCTCTGCTCCCATTGGAGCCGGGTGATCCACACTGGCATACTGCAGTGAAAAGCAAACCCTGGCTCTCTCCAAAAGGAGCTGCACTGGCTGCATGCTTGGTAGGATTCCAGTTTTCCTTGGAAATTCTGGCAGAGTTGGTCCTGAGACCACAAAAGATAAGAATTCCAACTGCAGAGGAGCCAGAACTGCAAGACTTCAATATCATTTAGAGGAGCTTTAATAAAAATGTGTCCGGATAAAACATTTGAACTTTGATGAATAAAAAGATCTTTAACTCGCTCTCATTTGCACTGTTCTCCACTCTCTGGAAGAGAACAAGTACCTTAAATGTCCTGTAAATGTCCTGTAAAAACGCTCTTCTCCACAGTGACAAACAAAAGCAGGATGCAATTAACTCTGCTTTGAATAGATCTTGAAGACCCTTCATGATAAAATGAAAGTCCTGGCTTTGAAAGTTCCAGAAACTTGAAAGCTTCAGAACTAAATTTAGCAGCATTGCTTTGAGAAAATGATGGAAAGTTACTCTTACTTCTCTTTCAGAAGTAGATTTGTTTTGCTCATGTAAATGAATCCCTCGTGCCCAGTTTCTTAGAAAACTACCTGCTTCCCAAAATAGTTGTTTGCTTTCTTTTCTACAGTGAATAAATAACATGCATCATCAAAGAAAATTGCCTTTTCAATTGAATTAGAAACAGCAAAATGAGGCACCGTAATGATGAATTCCATTAAACAAAGACTGCTGACGTACAAGGTCAAGGAAAAGTTTCCACAGTAAAAGTCAGCTCCTTTATGGGGTGTAAGAAGCATTTCCTCTTTTCCTGTCACTCTCACAGTCGCTTGTACCCACCTAGAAGAATGGATTTGTCTCCAAAAATAATTCCTGTGGTTTGAAATTCACAATTAGCCTGGAATTAAAACCTAATGTGTCGATTGAGTGTTCAATTGCTGGTTAATATTTTAGAAAAACGCTGTTCAAACACTGCTGTGGTAACAAAACCATGCAGGTTGTAGGAAGATTTGTTTCTTCGTAGCTGGACTAGAAATTAATAAAATAAGCAATAATTTTGTGTTCTTTTCACTACTGCTCAATTTGAATGGAATTTCTCAAAGCCAGGTGCAATATTCTCTGGCTTCTGCTTATGTTTATCCATGAGAAAGGCACAATTCCGCAGCACAACGGGGTAACAAAAGCTCTCTCCAAAGGCAATCTGTAACTCTGGAAGTTTGTGAAGTCTGAAAATGATGTTTGCCATAAATCTCCAGGATCTCTCAGGAGCCAGCAGCACACAAGGTGTGTTATGGGAAGTCATTTTGGAAATGTATCTTCATTGATTAGGAGTTTTAAAGAACATGGGAATTCATTATACAAGTAACTCTGAACCTTTAGTAGATAAATCTTCTCAGGACCGAAAATTTATATCGAGACGTCCAGGAAACCTAAAGGTGATTAAAGACCGACTAGAAACAATGTAGGGAGCCTTTCTTGAAAATAATTTTGTACTGCTGCAAATGATTTGTAGCAGAATGGAGAAGGTGGATTACGAGAAATCCTGAAAAGTCACCCTGCTCTGCACACAGAGAATTCAGATCAAGCAGCACGATTAGTTCTCTTGTGAGTGCCTGAACTCCTTTGATTCAGCTGATGGTGGAATCCTCCTTGGATTCCTGATGGATCGATAGTTCCAGGCATGCCCAGTATGATTTTGCATCAAACAGCTTTGTGCCCTGGGTGCCAGAGAAGGGTTCAAAAAGGGCCAACACAGAGGGCTGGGGTTGATGTTTATAAATATGTAAAGCAACAACAAAGCAGGTTGCAGTTCTGAAGCTTCAAAGTAAACTTATTTCTATTTACTGAGTCACTGGTTTACTGAGTCATTTGTTTCAAAACTTTGTTAGTAAAGAAGAGGGGAGGTTGTACTTCACCAATTTCATATCAAAATTTTTAAAACAGAGCAGACGACTGAAAGTTCAAGCAAAAAAAAAAAATAATGTCCATTGCCCCTTCAGGAGCCAAGCTCTGCTCCACCATGAAGCCATTTGCTGTCATTCAAGGTCTTCAGAACAGAACGTTTAACCCCATTTTTGTATCATTTATAATTAGAAATTTTTAGGATGATTGATAGAGGTGGCCTAGCATCCCAGCTCCCTTGAGAAAATCACAGAATTATTAAGGCTGGAAAAGACCCCCAAAATCATCAAGTCCAACCTTTGACCAGACACCTCCATGGCCACCAATCCATATCATGAAGTACCACAGTTCCTTGGGGTATTTTAACATTTCCAGGAATGGTGATTCCAGCACTCCCCTGTCCCAGTGCTTAACCACTCCCAGTGATGATTATTTCCTGATATCCCTCCTGAACCTGCCGTGGTGCTGAGGCTGTTTCCCCTTGTCCTGTCTCCTGTTACCTGTCCACAACCTCCTTTCAGGGATAAGGCACTCTCTGAGCCTTGAGAAAAGCTTTTGTTCAAATGTCCTTGGGCTGATGAGGATTTAATTCATTCCATTTCCATTATTTCATGGTTTTCAGACTGGAACTGTCAGAGTTTAACCAGCTTGGAATGAAGAGCTGAGGTTTGCCTGCACCCACCTGTGTGTATACAAACATACCTGGATTTTTGCATCATCAGTCGTTTTATAGATGTTATTAGGTTTAGTTTCCTTTTATTGGAAGAAAAATGACATAAACAAGTGGCTTGTATTGTCTTTAGCTGGTCAGACAGCTCTCAGCAGCAAGCATCCAAGTTTGCAAAAGACATTTCATCTGTGGCATTTATTTTTTCCGTTTGCATTCAGTTAATGGGAGTTTAAGATTTCCTTACTGTTCGGACAGAACTGAGTAAATCCTGGTCCTAAAAGTCCATTTCAGACAAGCCCCAGCAAGACACAAATCAGGAGTCAATAGCATCATGCTGCACTTTTTCAAAGCCCTCTGAATTCCCAGTCAGAGCACTCAGGTTTCTGTCTCAAGTGTCGTATTTTTAACTCTCCCTCCTCTTACCTCCCATACTGACACCATTCATTTCACTACTTACTAATTAAATCAAATTAGATGAAGGCTTGATATTTGATCTACTTGTGGATTAGCAAGAAAATAAGGCTCCAGCTATGACGAGAAATTGCAAGGCAATTTTCAACCTCCAGGTAAGCCCACTTGAGTCAATCATGTTACTCATATGCTTAAAATCAGGTACAGATCCTGTCTCTGCAGAGTTATGACTTGGATTTGCTCACAGGTTCCTTGGCAATGCTCAGTAAATTAGGAGCAGAACATGCCAATATCAATATAGACATAAATATCTTCCTTTTTTCAGAAATGTATATCATTTTGCCTCTTGTCCTTTGTTGTTATGATAAGTGAAAGGAATGTTTTAATAATTTACTGTTTGATTAGTGAACTTGGGTTTTTTCTCACTTGAAATACTGCATCAATTTATAGTCACTGTTATTCTCTCTCCTTTTGCTGAGAAGTTTGCATCACATGCTGAGAAATAAATACTGGGTGCTGTTAATCCATCCAGCAGCAGGTGCCTGATAGAGACTCGCTCTGTAAATCAAAACATGAACAAAAGCAACTCTGAGCACTTGCCAAAGACACAATGAGGCAAATATTTCATTTTTCTTTTAGAAGCTGAAGACTTTGGGCCAAATCTCAAACTTGCTTAAGTCTCCTGAGCCTGCAGGAAGTTCCTGTCTGGCTCCTGTGTTTTTGCACTCTGTAAATTCCCGCTCATCGTTTTCCAGTTCAGAGAACCACAGAAGGATGGAATGGTTTGGGTTGGAATTGACCTTGAGGTTCCTCCAATTCCATTCTGCCATGGGCAGGGACACCTTTTACTAGACCAGAGCTCCATTTGACCCGGTCTTAAAAATTACCAGTTCTTCAGAATTATGATGTAAATCCCAGTCCTTTAATCATTTTCCTTCCTGCTGAAGCATTAATGCTCAGAGTGAGGTATCCAAGGATGTTTTCAGCCTTTACACATTTCAGGGTTCTTCCCCCAGAGGCTGCCAGAGCTCCAGGAGGGTTTGGAAAAGCCTCCCAGGAATGCCCACGGTGGGATTTGGGGTGTCTGTGCGGGGCCAGAGGTTGGATTTGATGATCCCTGTGGGTCCCTTCCCACTGAGGAGATTGTATGGTTCTGTTTGAACAGGGCAGGACACTCAGAACAGCCCCTGGCAGCTCCCTGAGGCACTGATAGCCCAGAACAGTCAGATTTTCCCATTTTTCACAGCTCCAGTTATATGGGAAACAATTACCCTTCACTACCATTTATTTCGTAATAAAATAAAACTCTATCTTTTTTATCATCTCTTCCTCTGGTCAGTCTTTACTCCAGATTGAGTTGGTTCCCATTTAGTAGCAATACCTTCTTTCACTTGCCACCCCAAAGAGAGACAGGGATTTATGTCACATTCATCACACCCAATAAAAGCAGTACCCAAGCTTATCTCTGTTTGCTCATTAAAAATACAGATTGAGAGCTGACTGCAGCTGAGATTTGCTGTTGGTAAAAGAGTGGTAGCAAAAAGAAAAGAGACAAGAAAAGGATTTGCTGCACATGCCAGAGATATCACCCATGTGAATCAGGGCTGGCTGTGACTGCACCTGAGGAAATTGTGTAGCACAGCCCTTTGATCCTTTGATTTTGGAGCTTTCCTTTCCTTCAAGGATCCCCACAGAAAGCAAAACAAAACTCCAAAACTCGCCAAAGGCCGTTTTCTTTTATTATTCATAAGTGGTAGATATTACCAACGGTGGCTCCGTAAACTGGGGGAAGGAAAAAAAAAAACTTTTCTCAGTCCCATCTGTGTAGTAACATTTTATGAGAGATATATTACACACATTTATCCGGGAGTGAGAAAACGGCCACATAACTTTAAAATCCACTTATCAGGGGGGAAAACAGGCATAATAAGCTGCATTTGGGAGGGAGGGAAAAAGGGAGGCTGGGAGGAAATGTGTATAAACATCCCTGTCCGGGGGATACTCGTTCTGCACACGCTCCATCTTAATTCAAGTCATCTCACACGGCTCCATCACGTCAGCCCACCAGGGCCAGGGAATGTGCATCCTGCTCTCCCCACTTTATATCCAGAACAAATCTATTTCACAGAGCTAAATGTTGCTGCTGGTCTGGGAATATTTGTTAAATGGCTATAATGTGATACAGTTAAGTTATTTACTACTTGTGGCTGGGGAGAAAATTGAGGTTTGTGAAATGCTACATTCCGAGAGCAAGAATAGTGCGTCTATGAAAATAAATAGTTCGGGTGTCCTTTGACATTCTCTGCTTCTTACAGGGTGAAAGCAATGCATTAATATGCTTTTAATGTCATCTAGATGAGTAGGAATGAGAAGTTATTAGTGTGGGAGGGGCTCCACAAGCAGATAGCTACACTTACTAAAACCCATCATTATTTTATAGTGATTTTTTCCAGAAATGCCAGAAAAATAGTGTTGGTGCAGCTTAAACCAAAATGCTGTGCTGATCCAATTTTTATCAAATCGAAAAAAAAAAATCTCTCTTTAGCATCACCACTGGTGAGGCCCAAAATCTCACCAGAATATAAGAATACAAACAAAAGCCAGAATCAAAATCCCTCAAGCCGTGGATGAGTCGTGGGGCAGAGGATGCTCCACTGTCTGGTATTGATTCACAAGATACCACAGAGTCCCAGAATGGTTTGGGTGGGAAGGGGACTTTAAATCCCCTCCAGTGCCACCCCTGCCATGGCAGGGACACCTCCCACTGTCCCAGGTGCTCCAGCCCCAGTGTCCAACCTGGCCTTGGGCACAGCCAGGGATCCAGGGGCAGCCCCAGCTGCTCTGGGCACCTGTGCCAGGGCTGCCCACCCTCACAGGGAACAATTCCTAATTCCCAATATCCCATCTAAATCCACTCTATGGCAGTGTGAAGCCATTCCCCTTTATGTCCCTCCATCCTTTATAAATTATCTCCATATTTCTTACAGTCCCTTCAGGCCCTGCAGGGCCACCCTGAGCTCAGCCCAAAGCTTCTCCTGTGCAGGTGAGCAATGCCAGCTGTGCCAGCCTTTCCTCCCAGCAGAGCTGCTCCATCCCTGGGCTCATCCTGGAGCCTCCTCTGGGCTCCCTGAGCAGCTCCAGGGCTGGGGCAGCTCTGCAGGTGGGGAATCACCTGGGAGGGGCAGGATCCCCCCTTTCCTGCTGGCACCAGCCCAGGGCTCAGGGGGTTCTGGTCCCAGCAGTTTCTGGCTCTGTAATGAACATTTAGCACCATTTTACCACATCAATTTTCCAATTTAGCAATATTTTTCAGGCCTGATCTACGCTGGATGCTTTAGTGACGTTATTATGCCAGCAGCAGCAGGGATCAATGCAGCAGCATCACCTTAGGCCTCCCCATACCTATTTATTCATTTTCTAATGACTCCTCATAAAGTCTGTTTCAATTCACCAATTCAGAATGGGCTGTAGCAGGTTAAACACTCATCTAACAAAATGGTTTAATCTCCATAGTGATTATTGTTGTCTCCAGCAATACTGCCACAGTTACATGGCTTAACCCAGCCAACTGTTCAGTTGGTTTTATGCAAATGTCAAAAAAAAAAATCAAAAATCACACTTAATCCTATGGCAGTCATGCCACATTGGAAAACAGTGATCTTTTTTCTTCTTTTTTAATGAAAGCTTTAATAATACTGAATATTTATCTTCTTTATTTACTAATTCATGCTTCATCCAGATATTTTAAGCTGCTGAGGTGGAAACAGGGATATATCATCAACATTTTCTTCGTTTGTTCTATTTAGGAGAGGATTTCTCCTGCTCCCAACAGCTGCAACACTCACAGGAGCATTGTGAGACCTCAGTGAAATCTTAAAGGCTCCTCTGGTCTGGATTTTTGGAGGTCCCAGGGTGTGAAACCTGAAGTTATTTATTGTGTGTGTGTCTTGGTTTGGAAAGACAGGAGTCTGCTAAGGAAGGCAGGAGCCTCCCCTGAAATGGAGAATGTGAACCCTCCCCACCCCTCCGAGCTGCCATAAATTTTAAATTAAGGGGCTCTCAGGCAAAAAATATGGGAGCAGGAAATAACACAGTTCTTTAGTAGGGAAGAAAAAAAATAAAAGGATAAAATAAACAATGCAGTAAACTAAAACAACACTGAGAGAGTCAGAACCCAACCTGACACCCTGTGGGTCAGGGTGGAGGAATCTTGTGGAGAAAGCCATTCTGGTGTTCCAGAATTTCCAGATTCTATCCGGGTAGGAATGCCTGGCTCCTCCCTCTGGGCAGAGCATCTCCCAGTGGGATGTTATAGCTCTTATCAGTCATGCAGTGACATTCAGTGGCTGTTATCAGCAGAGGGAGGAGTGATTGTGGTCACTCAGAGAGAGAGATAAGGCAAACTGCCCACTTGACAAAAGACAACTGCCATACAGATGGTAATAGAGTACATCTTGCCTTGCAATCTGGAACAGAGTGGCTAAGCAAGCAGAAAAGTTCATTAAAAGTCTCAGGTGGCACCTGGTGTGTCCCTCTGCGGGGTCAGGCACCAGTGCGAGGCCCCACAAGGGCAGGTGGGCAAGGAGAAATCCCAGCTTTCACACTTTGAGGCAGAAATCAATGCAGAACAGCAGCAGGCTTGGGCTGTGATGCTGCTGAGGAGCAAGAGAGCTAAGCAAGGCTGTAATAGGAGCTACTGGGATTTTTGATCAGGGTCTGCCAGGCTGGCTGGCTCTTGTGAAGCCTCACGTGGTGGCCCCACGCCAGGACGCCAGAGCAGGGCAGGGAAGGCAGCAGCTGGGAGAACAAAGCAGGTCAAGTGCTGTGCCTCCACTAAAACCAGCACTTCAATGAGACACGACCTCAGCAGGGCTTGTTCTCCTCATCTGACACTGCAAACAGCAGCTGGAAAGGCTTTGAGAGCCACGGGGACAAAGCTGAAGGGTCATCTGGAGTCTTCTCTGTGGGAAGTGCCAAAGGGGTGATTGAACCCAGTAACTGGCTGAGCTCTGATGGAAAACAGAGCTTTTGATGAGGAGTGTTTGCTGTTGGTTCCCTGAAAAAAACCTGCACATCCCTCATTGTCCACTGAAAGTCACTGACAGAAAAATCCAGTTTTATGTCCCCAGTATTCACAACCAAACCTTTCCCCCCCACACACATTTTGATGAGAATTTTAAGGAATATTGCGACATAAAGAGCAACTTGACTGGGTTTTCTTCCTCAGCATTGACCACAAGTCAGCACTGTAAGTGATCCATTTCTTATTTTTGGGAGTAATCTACAAGTGAGTAAATCTTGAAGGCTTCTTACAGCAAGAATCTGTTTGCAAAATGAATAATAGAGAAACTTTGCCTTCAGCTTCACCAGTTCACCACATCACCAGGGTCCTACACCTCAGACAGCTGAGAGTTCAGAGGCTATAGAGGGAAAAGCACTTTTCCCCTACAGCTGTGGATATACAGCTGGTCTGATGTACCCCAGAGGAGTTTAAATCAGTGTCAAAACCAGGGAGTTGTGTTTGACCAAACCCAATCATAGAAATGGATGAGCTTGGCCATGAGGCCTAAGAAACATCCCAAAAGCGGGGGATTTTTGGAGGAGGAAGGTTGCCTCTGTGAGGGAGACAGCTGAAGGAACTCAGATTAACTGTGTGATGACAAGTAAATCACTGGAACTCAGTTTTGAAAGATGGCTCTGAGTACGTACCCTGTATTTTACATGTTCCCAGCTTCACGTCTGAGGTCGTATTTCAGAAGAACAGAGCAGCTGAAGCACACTAAAATTATTCCCACAGCCCTGGGAAATGCTAAATACTCCAAGAACAATCATTCCACAGTGGCAGTTGGAATTAGAGCAGGTTTTTGGCATCAGTGCCAGAATCCGGTGCCTCAGTTTCTGAACCAGCACCCACTGCACATTTCCCCAGCAGGGTTAGCACTGTGCTCCTCCAAAACTGCTGCCCAGCAGTCAGAAAGGTGATGAAAAATAAACCATTTCACACTTGGGCTTTGATTACAACCTCCACAAGGTCTGGAGGCAGAGATTAGAGTAAGGATGTGTTAATTTTATGGGCTCTGTCCCTCAGTGCAGCGAGGGGAGCAGGAGCCCAGGGTGAAATACGGCACAGCACAGGGTGCTGTGTGTGCAGTGCTGACAGTAATGCTGACAGAAACGAGTCCTGCAACTCTGCAGCCTCCCAGGGCTTCTCTGAAGCATTAAATTATTTTAATTTCAGTAATATATAATGTACCACCAGAAGTTTATCATCCTAAGAACTCCGGTGACTCCACGTTTTTGTTTCAGCAAGGATGGTGGTTTAAGTCAAACATAACCAGTAATTTACTCAGGCTTTTTTTTTTTTTTTATGTGAGAGAAGGTTGTTAAACCTTGCTTAATACTGACTGACTGAAGAGTATTAGCAGCTGACAGCTGAGGTGCAGGGCTATTAGAATTTGGGTATTTCTAGACTGCAACAGCTCAGGGGTTTATTATAAAACACTGAAAAAAGTTAGAAATGAAGTAGAAGATTGACAGGTTTATTTTTTCTTTTTCTTTTTTTTTTTTTTTTTTTTAAACTGGGCACTGTATTAGATAAAGAATTTTAAAAAAGAAAACCAAGGTTCTGGAAAGGTATGGCTTTCACCTGATTTATTCCTGAATTTACTGCAAGTTTTAGCCCGCTGATGCTATTTTTGTGGGTTAATTTTTCAGCTGTCCAACTGTGCTGAGCCCCAGGTGCCGGTGGGCACTGGGCTGGGCAGTGGCACATCCCTCTGTCCCCAGCCCGTGTCCCAGCAGCCGCTGGCACAGAGTGACAAATCCCTGAATCACAGACGCTGTGTCACTAGAGGGTGTCACAGCCATGGGAAGCAGCGCAAGGTTCTCAGAAGCCAGGCTCAAACCAAGCTCAATGAACAGCTGAAATAGTTTTTTCTTGCCAAGCACACACCCTTCAGACCCAGCCGTGGTGATTTTTCTCTACTGCACCTCTCCCTGTTCCACCAGGCGCTGAAAGCTGCTCTTGATAATCCTATTAAGGGCTTCTGTGTTTATTACCTGTAATTAAGCGTTGCCGTTTGCAGTGCAAACTATACAAGACAATAAAAGAGTTAGAAAGTGCTTAAATCCTCTCTTAAACCTCCAGCCTCTGACAAAGGGAAAGCATTTGGGCTTTCCTCCCTTATATATTTCAGTCTGACGAACATAAGACTCTTAAATGGATTTAACAAAGCCTAACATAAAACCAGGTAGCAAAGCCCTGAGCTCCTGGCCAGACAGCGATTGAAGATGATTTTCTTTCTTGCTTCCTTTGACTTCACAGGGGACATCAAGATGGATCCAGACAACACAGGCAGACACCACATCTATCAGAGAGTTCTCAGTATTCATGAGCATTTGCTTCCCCCGTTCCAGTTTGTGGATTGCTTATTAGCTTTGCTGACATAAACACAGTGGTGGAGGGGGGGTGTTTTTTGCTGTTTGGTTAAGTGAATAGCCTGGGTGGAAAAACAACACTATAATTAAAACAAAACAGGACATGTATGTGTTGTAAACAAAAGGACTGGTGATCTTCTTCACACCAATCTTCACTGAGCTGCCATCTGTTCATTATAACGAGCTTATATTTCTCGAGTGCTCGCCGTCGTTTTAATTTCTGGTTAAGTCTGAACAAAGTGAAGGGAAACTAATTTCTGCTCACTCATGAAATTGTTTCCCCATGAGACAGATATTTTTCTAACCCCATTCTGCCTGCCACAGCCACTCTGAGGTTCATAAAACCACAATAACTTTGGGTTGGAGGGACATGAAAGATCATCCAGTGCCATGGGCAGGGACAATTTCCACTGTCCCAGGTGCTCCAGCCCCAGTGTCCAGCCTGGCCTTGGGCACTGCCAGGGATCCAGGGACAGCCCCAGATGCTCTGGGCACTGTGCCAGGGCTGCCCACCCTCACAGGAAACAATTTTCTCCTAATATCCCTTCTAAACCTACACTTTTTTCAATAGGCTTGTTCTGTTTAATTAGGAACAGTTACTGCCAAAGGTACCTTTAAAGTGATCTTCAAGGAATTCTCATTTTAATTACGCTGCTATTAGTAAATTCCTGATTTGCAGCCAAGCCTACTGTGCTCTGCTTGTAGAGATGAGTGGCAGTGGCAGAGTGGGGAGGATGAGAAGTGTCTTGGTCTCTGCTTTGGTGAAGGGCATGTCCTGGTTTCTGTGGAAAGCCCTGATCTCAAACCGCCTGTACAGCTGCACCCACTGGAAATCCTGGAGTAAAATGAAGGTGGTGTTGGTGCTCCTGCTTGAACCTCACCAAAAGAGTGATAGCCACGAAGAAAGAGCACCGAACGTTGTACAGCAAAAGCATCAACAGCAAAAATCACTCTGCAAGTGCTGTTTGTCTCGTCACACCGAATTTAATTACAGTAAGAATTTAATTAGACTGTTTCTGTTATTCTACTATCTGGTTTTTTCCACCTTTTTTTTTCTCTTTTTCCACTTGACTGATCGTTTTTTTGTTGCGTTGCTGTTCTCTTTATACTCTGAACCTCAAACAGCTCCGTGCCCTGGGGATGACAAATACTTTTAGGCTTGATTACCTGTAATGATGGATGCCTGCATTGCAGGCAGGGGTGGGCAGGGATCTCTCCCCTGCCCCTTCTCCTGCTCTGCTCTGCCAGCTTTGGAGGCAGCTGCCTGGCAGCCTCACCTGCCTGATCCTTGAGCACTGAGATGTGATTAATTAATGGCTTGTTTTCTGGTGGTGACTTACACCATATATTTTGCACACCACGGTGATCTGGCAGGAGAGGAATAACTATCATTTCAGGAGAGACCCGCGTGCCATCTGTTTTTCCTGGCACCAGCGTTCCTTGGGAAGTTACAAAAGGTGGAGGACCAAGTATTTCCTCCTCCACTTTTCTCTAAATCGTTGTCAAAGAAAAAATGATAAGTTTTGAAACACTCTGCCGCCTCCTTTCCCTCTGAGGTGACACACACAGAGGTTACACCTACTTTTCCACAACATGATCTTATGTATTTTTTTCCTGTTGTCTGACAAAATCCATATGTTCCCGGCTCAGACCATCTGTCACTCTCAATTCTTTTGCACAAAAGTTTTTGATGCATTTCTCCCCTGATTGATTTCTTTCTATAATTGCACAGGGGGGCATTTGACAGAAGGAATTTTCATCCCTCACCACCCCAAAGCAATCTACAGGCACAGGTGTCCTCTGTGACCAGAGGTTCAGGAGTAAAGAGCTTTCAGCTCCCAAGCAGAGCAGAGTTGGGTTTTTATAAGTTGGCTGTTTTTTGGGTTTTTTTTTGGTTTTTTTTTCCTCCAAGAGATCAAACTACCCCTGGAAAACCAGCACAGCAGAGAAAGAGTTGTTTGCTCTTCCAGGATTAGGAGTTTCCTACAAAAGCCAAGTGCCAGAGAATTCAGCAACTCCAGTTATAACCACAACCATCAGGGTTTGAAAGCATCACATTCCTTAGTGAACTAATAATACTTATAAATTTTAATTATTTCCTCATTATTGCCTGTAGAAATGGAAGATCAGAATGCATTTCAAACAGGAATTAAATCAAGTGTATTTTGCTTTGTACTATGGCTGTTTGGAAACAACTTTTCCACATTCCCTGTGTTGTCCAGTTTTTCTTTGAAGCAGTCACTCATGGAATTGAAAAGAACTTCCCCCCCCAAATACTGTTTTTTCATTCAATACCAATAATCACATTATTTCTTTTTTAAAAACAAATAGTAATATAATTGTTCTTACTTAGGTTAGCTTCAGTCCCTGTGGAAGTAAGAGAAATTCTTGCCTTTGAAAGATGACCTCCAAAAAAGAATTAATTCTGTCCCTAAATCTTTGGGTTGGACCTTCTAGCTCTGATTTATGGCAATAAAGAGTCTGCAACACAAACAAGGCAACCAAAAAAGAAACAACACGTGACTAATTAAGAACCACTGAAGATGATGTTAGCAACCTGTCAGGATTTACAGCCCATTAATTTCAGTTATACAGTAGAACTACGTATTGCCACACTAATAACAAATGAAATCCTCATAATTAACATGATTTCAATACAGGGGAACTTTAATATATCATACATGCTTCTATGTCTGGTTAGTTCTGTGTGACATTAACAGTCCAGGGGATAATGTATGATCTCCCCTACCAAAAGCAAAGCTGGGAATTGTTGAAAGTAAACTCATGACCTGAATTTGAAACAATCTGAATTATTTATTGGGAATAATGAAAGCAAGAATGAGAGGAGTTGATTGGTTCTTTACTATCAGGTGAATTTTCTTTAGTTTGTCTCCGTGTTCTCAAACTGAAGCTGGCTCAGTCTCTCTGAATCTGTTTTACTCCTCCTGCTCCTAAATTACTCAAATTCCTGTTCATTTTCATGCAGGAGAATGGTGAATCCTCTCAATTTTTAAGGGTGTTCTTGTACTGCTATTACCCACAACATTGGTATTTTTAGGAGATGCCTCACCCCTGGGAGAGCTGTGCTGTCCCTCTCCCCTTGGTTACTCCACACCCTCAGCTCTCTCACCCTATAACACCAATTTCTGTTGTGGACAGACAAATGAAATCCTCATCATTAAGATGATTTCCAGCTCTGCTTCATTTTCTTTTATGTTCATGTCCATTAAAATGAGGGAGGAAAAGGAATTAACAAGATCACCTTGGCTTTGGATGGGCCCTTTAGCCTTGCAGCTCTTGTTGGAGTTAATGGGATTTTAGTTCCTCTGAGGAGGGTCAAACAACAGCACCTACCCAGGCATTTAAACACATTAATTAGCAGAGACAGAAGTATTTATTTTGGAAAGGCAAAGCTTTTTTCCATTACCATTTGCCACATCTCAACATCTGCAGATGTCCCCCAGCAGTGTGAAGGGAAGGTGGGAGGAGGAGAATTAAGGATTAAAGGAGGAGAATTAAGGTTAAAGGAGTTTTGTTGGGGACCCACAACACTGGCTGTCCTAAATCAGGCAAACCCCATTGGTCTTTTCCAAAGGGTAAAACAGCTTTCAGCTGAAAAGTTCTGAACTGCATCCATCAAAGATGTCTGTGGAAAGCAGTGCTCGAGTTTCTGTCCTATTTGCATTCTCTTATCAGGAACAGGGCCCAAGAGATGACATTGATTTTGTTGTAGACAAAACGAGGAGTTTTGACTTGTTAGTAAACAGCAAATTCTGCTGTTTTGTTTCACTCTGCCTGACACAAAGAGACAGAGACAATGCCTCCACTTGACAGTTGTCCCAAAGATGGCAGCGATATCCTTGTTGCTGCATGAGAATGAAGATAAGGAGATAACGGGAAGCCAGTTTGTGTTTCAAACGCCACCCAGGACTCCCCAGAGGCTCCAGAAAGGTGACCTGCCCTGGGTCTGAGGGACAGAAACACCTGGCCTTGATCTTTGGGGAGAAAATGGAAAGGGGAGACTCGCCATGGTGGGAGACTGAAAGGAGAAGGACAGTGGCAGATTTTGCTCTCAGACAGTTCTGTTATTTCAAATTTTCCAATTCCTGGTACAACTTGGCAATTACAGAATCATTTAGGGTGGAAAAGCCCCCTGAGATCCTCAAGTCCTGCTGTTCTCCCAGCTCTGCCAAACCCAACAATGGCACAAGTTCTCACCCAGGCTCAGAAAGGCAATGAACTCATTGTGCCCCTGGTGACTCTGATGCTGCCCAGTGTTAAGATAATGAAAAGAAATAAATAAAACTCAGTGCTGCAGTGCCACCACTGCCATTTAATGGCACAGCTACTGGATAATCAGGTTATGCCTTGGTTCAGAAGGGTTTGGGGACAAAGATTTTCCTGAAATAGGAAAACGATGACTAAGCTGAAGCACAGCTTCAGCTTAAACATGAATTACCAGAGAGTCACATTTTAAGTACATTACTCAGACCAGACAAACAGTAGGTTTTTCTGGCAGAATTTTCTAACACTTTAAACAGAGGGATGGCCTGGAGCATCCCATAGATCCTCTCTGGGCAGAGGTAAGGCCCTGGAGTGAATTCTTAGAGCCAGGACATTGTGGACTGTAATAGTCACACCAGTTCTTGCTAAATCCCTAAAGGAGGGGGAAAGACTCTCCTGCTTTCTCCTACTGGGATTTGTTGGGCAGTTTTTGACATGAACCCTTGCCACAGCCTTAGATTTTCTTTTACATCTCTAGGAGCCTCCATGCGATAAAATCATGAGTTCGAAGCACCCTCAGAACCCTCCTAAAAAGACCTGACTGTAAAATTGGCTGGAAAACCAGAACAAAAAGAAGACCACATCTTTTAAGACTCTGAATAAAAAGCAGCAACAAAGTGAAGCAGATCTGGAGGCTGCTAATGAGTACTGAGACACCTTACAGACATGGAATGGAAATAGGACCCCCAGTCTGAGCCCCAGAACTCACCGAGGACAGGAACAGAAACAAGCACAGGAGAGCAGAGCATTTGTCTGTTTTTCAGCAGTGAACAGACATTCTGTGGATTACAGCTGCTGCCCACCTCATTCTCGTTTGACTTGTCCATTAGGCAGGGTGGAAGCAGGATCTGGTTTTTCCCTTTTAAAGAACAAAATGGGAAAGTGCCCTCTCAGTTCTTTAAAGTCATTCTCTTTTGTTCAACCATGTCTTTACAGTCTTTTTATGTTGGGAATAACAATTATTGCTAAACTACACATTTAAAGAAACCCTTAGACTTCAGACAGACATGGTCATCAAAATTCAGAGTGAGTGGGCTTCTGAACTTCCAGCAAAAGTATTTTCTATTAAACCAAATTGTGCTGTTGGTCCCTTTGAACTGCCATTTCTGTGTTCGCCACATGCAGAGGCACTCGGGGCACATCAGAGGAAATGTGTGAAACTGCCCAAAGATGGTGTCTGATTTCCCCATTATTTTTACTCGCTAACATTTCACTCATTGCTCCTGTGTGTTGCAGGCTGAGGGGTTTAAACACCTTGCAGAGGGTTTTATGGTGTTCAACGAATGCAGCAGTTACTTATTTAAGCTCTTTTAATTCCCCTTTCTATAACTGGGGCTGTGCAAATGAAAGGAGCTGGACTTCAGTATAAATCCCTGAATATGCCTGGGATGCTGCTCCTTCCTTCCTTCCTTCCAGGCATTGATGCTCAGATTTCCCTCTGCTCCCATCAAGCTCCAGCCCAAACTCTAATCAGACCATCCAGTAGATATTAAATGAGATCATTCAGCTTTACAGCTTAGACCTAATTAGACTGGTGGATCCTCAGAACATCCACATCGTGTTCTTTTCCTCTCTCAGAACTCCACGGAGGCTGAAGACCTACAAGACTCCAAAGCTTTATTCACTTCCTATAAAAATTGCATGGAGAAACTGTACACTTGGTGGTTTTGCTCACTGCTGTCCTAAAGAAGGAAGTCACTCCTTATGAAGAAAATATATCAGAAATTGTTGTTAAGGACACCCTGAAATGTCCTCCCAGAGGAAGGGGATGGAAGGACAAGAAGAATTTTGCCACGAGATGACATTTTGGGAACATGGAGAATGATGGAATATAGCAAAAGCTTAAAAAAAAATCAATTTATATACAGAGAGTCTGTGCTTCAAGTAACATTCCAGTAATAATCATTACATAATGGTTCAACCAGACCAGCAAAACATCTACAAGGTTTGAAACTGCAAGCTCAGGAGAAAAAGATTTTAACCTCAAAGCGTTCACATTTCTCCCTTTCCAAGTCAGCAGGAAGAACAAGAACTAATTTATGTTTACAATCACTCAGTTTGATTAGAAAGTCATACTTCAACAGCTCTGAAGATGCATTTTCTGAACATCCTCTTTTCCATTCAATTAATTCCAAATGATATTTGCCCAGAAAATGTAGAGCATGTTTAACAGCAATGGAGATAATGCTAAAGCAAGCAATCCCTGCTTAAAACTCAGGCTCCCTCCTGTCAGCATCCTTGCAAGAACATTACACCTTGATTCCCTCATTAATATTGTTCTGCATTAGCCTAATGGAAAGCTCAGGGCTGTGTGAGGCAGCAGAACCCAGCACACAAACAGCATTTTCCATATGGCACATTTCCAGTGACCTTCTCCATTTTCCTCCCCACGAAATCCCCGTTTTTCAGGGCTGCAGATGAGCTTTTTGCCACGTCCTTAAATGCTGAGCATCCCTGTCCCTGAGTCTGAATCTTTTGGGATGGGGACAGGGCCGGGATTTGGGATGCTGATTCTGTTTTTAGTTGCATCAGGTGGGTAAATCACACCAAATGGGACATGACTGACACAAACTGAGGAGTCACAGCTAATGCTGAGAAAACAGGGTATGGATCTCTGTTTGCATCTGTTTCCCAGGCTGCTAAAATAGAGCAAATTCCACTTTATTAGCTAAAACAAATCCAGGGAAAAATGATAAAGTTCTAGATGAAGTTGCTGAGGCTTTGGCAATCACAGCAAATACAGGAGTCAGCATCTGACTGTGTCAGATGGGTCACACGCTGAAAATATTTATTCACTGTCTCCCTGACACAGCGTCAAAAATTAACGAGGCTGGGAGGGACCTCACCGGGTGATTTTTGGGCCATTTTTCTATGTTTTCCCCTGGATATTCAGATGATCAGGAGCCAAAACCTTAGGATGGTGCTGTTGAGAAGAGCTTGGGCTGGGCAGCAGCTTCCAGGAGCGCATCCCAGCTCAGCTCTCCCTGCTGGGGAGCTCTCAGGGACAGGGAGAAGCTGAGAAAACACTTCAGGAGGAGAGCACCGGGAGCAAGAGGTGCCCGAGGCTGCTGAGAATGGTTCTGCCACCTCTCAGAAGCCAAGCAGACAGCTCAGCTCCTGGAGTGGCTCTCAACACCTCTTCATTCCAGTGCTTCCCCTCGGAAAGGATTCCTCTGCACCCTGCAGAGCTCTGCTGCCTCACCAACATTCCCAGAGTTTAGCTAAAAGCAGGGCGTTGTAAAAAAAAAAAACACCAAAAACCAAAAACCCGTGATTTTAACCAGAATATTTTTACTTTTTCCTGTAAAAGGGATTTTACTGCCCACGTGTGCAGCTCCAAGTGTCCTGCAAGGCTGGGGGGAACAAATCCCAGGAATGATTAACCAGTGCAATTGAGCAGTGAACGCCACCCCCACAAAGTTTGCAAGCCATGAAAATTTATGGTTTCATAATGGAACGTGGGTTCGGTTTAATGGGTAAAATACAGCCCTGCAAGGGAAACAAGTGGAAATTTTCATGGCTAACAAACTTTGCAGGTGTGGTGTTTCATGCTCAGCTGCCCCGTTTAATTATTTCTAGGTTGGTGGAGATCCCAGCAGAAGATGGTGAAAGCAACCATCTTTGAAAATCAGGGTTTTTTGCTTTGAAATTGCAAATATGGCCAGCTGAAGTGGCCCTGTTGCAGGGAGAGTTGTGCTTCAGCTGTGTGAAAGTAAAATTAAAATATTTCGCTTTTAGGTGAATAGAAAATATGAATTTGTGAGATTGAGAAAGAGGGGAAAAGGATACTGATGTTGAGCCCATTTTATATGATTACAGAATATAAATCACTCTATCTACCTGCTTCATCTTGTTAAGCATTTCTGCCTCTAATGTTGGTGAAATCTCTCCTTTTGATGTAGACCATGGGGCTTTAGCTCTGGATAAACCTCAAACACAAACCCAATACGCCATAAAATGGGATACATGTGAAAAAAGTGATTGATTCAACAGCCACCAGAATTAATAGAAGCCTTTCCATTGGTCTGAATCCCTTTTGGACCAGATCTTCTTATTTTTGGGAGCAGGACCTTTTATCCTCCTGCAGCGCAAACGTTTATCAGAGCAGTTTTTCATCTCTGTGCTCCAGCAGGGACTGGTCTGGAGCCTGAACTTTGTCCCTGCTCTGCCAGCAGCACAAGCTGTGCCAACACCTTCAGTTTACAGATCCCTGTCAAGCTGTCAAACCAATCAGGAATTCAAAGCACCCCAGACCTTTTAAACGCCGCCAGTGTTCTGTCAGGAAATGAATTCAAATGTGAGGAAGCTTTCAGAGTCAATGTCATTTCTTACAGTGGAAGGCCACGAGGAATTGTTAATTAGTGTATTCTATTATTTTTCATTTAATGAAATTATCAACCCAGCACCTTTTAAATGATGGATTCAGATTCCAGTCAGACAGGAACACTTTTATCGTGGTGAGTTTCCAGGCCTTCAGATAACACTTGATAACAGGGCTGTTCCTTGTAGATTAAAAGGTTCACAAGCATTCTCCAGTAAGTCTTTAAATTAGAGGAGGGAATATTGCTGTGTTACCAAAAATATATATATATATATAGATAAGGGTAAATGGGGTTGAGAGGAAATCCATAAGTCTCAAGATCAAGGATTCTGCTAAATCAACTTTTGAACTGGTGTAACCAGACACTACCAAAGGCTCTCCAAAGGATTCAGAAACTTCTGAAAGTGGCCAGAACCACCTGTTGAGAGCACAATTCCTTTGTCCTCTTTCCTTCCTGGAGGGACTGAAAGCTGTGTAGATGTGGCACTTGGGGATGTGGCTTGGCAGTGCCGGGGGAACAACTGGACTCAGTCTTAGAGGGCTTTTCCAACCCAAACAATTCCATGGTTTCCTCTGTCGCTGCCGGAGCCTCAGGAGTGGCTGTACCTCAATCCTACTTCAATATTTCCCCGTGTGGAATCCCTCCAGCCCAGCAGACAGGGCTCAGAGCTGTCACAAATATTCCACTCCCTCCTGGAGGGGCAGCTCCAGGGCAGACCCCAAAGCCCCTCCGTGTTCTTCAAAGCTCACACAGAAACAAAACCACCAGAAAGAGCTTTCTGACAAAAAAGGACTGAAAACTTTCTGGGATCTTGACAGAGAAGGGACCCACGTTTGGGAGGAATTGGGGTTGTGCCCTCACAGGACAGTTTGAACCCCTGATGGTGAGATGCTCCTGCCTTATTTTATCCATCTGTGGTTTCCAGCACACCAATTTTTATAAAAATGAGATGAATGCTGAATTCTGGCACCAGTAGATAAGGACAGCTTCTAGAGCACACTGTTCTAGGTGGGCAATGAAGATTTGGATAATCTGAGCAAATTTTATTTAATATAAACATCTTGAGCACAAAACTGAAGTCCTAACTTGAATTTCACTTTGAGCTGCTCTGCTCTTTCCCTGGTTAAAACCTTCTCATATTTCCCTGGAGAACATTTCCACAGGGCCACAGTACAGGAAAGGAATTTTTCTGTATTAGCATAAGGACAGACATTGCTTTAAATCCATCAAAACACTCAATTCTGCACAACTGTGTGAGATAAAATAAAGCCTCCTATTTATTTTTATTCCTTGAATCACAGGCTGGAAGTTTTCTTTCAGTTAAAGAATCCATTACCTCCCCCCTGCCTGTACCTCCTGCTGGGCTGTGTTGCTTCTCTCTTTCTGGGGGTTTTCTCCAGCATAAAAATAATGGCATTATTTACAAAAATGTAAACTTTTCATGGGAAATGCATTATTTGTAAAGCAGATTTTGCCTCAGCCATCAAAGTAGCAGCAGGAAGAGTTCACTTGAGCTAGACACAATCATGTTTTCTTACTTGACAGAAACGTTGTTTGAAAACACGTTTGGGGTTTTTTGCTTGGTTTGGTGTTTATTTGTTTGCTTGGTTTTTTGCCACAGATTAGTGGGAGTACTTTTATTTAAATACTAAAGTCAATAAGGGGCAGCTCCTACTTTCTGGAAATATTTCTCTTTCCAAGTCTGCACTTCTCAGCTGTATTATTGCAATGAAAGAGTTGGGCACAATAATTTGAAAAAATAAGCAATAAACACTCAATGCAGTAATTCGAGAAGGAATTCTGTCCAAAAATCTTTCCATTAGATTATTCCTTTATTGTTGTTCAGCTTTATCCCATCCCTTCCTGCAAACACAGGCTGCTCATCTTCCTTTTAGACAGAACTTCAGAAAATTCAAGCTGCTCCATTTTAATAAATGCTTAATAAATAAAGCAGCCCATCAGAGCTTTCCCAGGATCTCGGGGTGTGTGACAAAGGAAGGCAGGATAACGACCGAACACAGCTGCCAAGAGCTAAACTGGATTTTGTAATCATTAGATTATTCACTTAGCTCCAAAAACATCTATTTCTGAACTGCTTTTCAGCATCCCCAAAGTGTTGAAAAGTCAAAGTCCCCAAAGTCAAGGAAAGCTCTGACTACTGCACTAGGAGGGTTTTCCCCTCCTTTAATAAATTAACTGTTTTCCACAAGAAATGTCAAAATAAGACATGTCTGAGCTAAAAGCCAGCGACTGATTGCATCAGCTGTGCCTGGAGCAGGGAGCTGAGCTCAGTGATTTTATTAGTGGGGAATAGAGTTGGAATATGATGTGATCAGCCTCAGCCTCCCTGAGTTCCTCCGGTGTCAAACACATCCTGAGGAACGTGGCCCCGCAGAGCCTCGCTATAAATTAACCCGGTTTCCACCTGAGTTCCTTTCTGAATTCTGGGAATTCTGCACAGAATTCCCACCCTGAGGGTGGCTCTTGGTGCTGGAGGTGCTGGATGGAGCCTCCCTGCCTCTTCCCAATGGGATGAGGCACAAGGAATCAATCCTGGACTCATGTGGGACGTGCCACAGGCACCTCCAGCCAGGCTGGGGAGTGTATCCTGAATAAAATGCCCTGTGGGATCCTCTGTTCCCATTTTTGGGGGTGCCTTTTGTGACTCTTATGGTCTGCAGACAAAACCCAACCAAATCAGGCCACAGAGAGCTGGACTTGGTTGGGCTCGGGATTAAAATAGCAAATTGTGCTCCCTTTCTCATGCTTGCAAATATATTTCAGAGCTGCTGAGTAGAAGGATATGCAGGTGTGATATAATTTTAATTATTTCCTGTAATTATGGGGAGAGAGCACAAAAGAAGCTATTCAGCATCTTTTATTTAATGCCTTTGAAGACAAAGATTGTACTTCTGGTCCCTCTTTATTGCTACAGCATCTGTGCTTCAGAGGAGAAACCTTTAAAATAACGTATTGTCTAATGTTTTGTTTGTTTTTAATTTGGAGTGATCAAAGCTGTGATTTTTCTGTGTCCTTGATGCAAAAAAAATATGTGTTTAAATATATATATATACAAATATGTAAATATGTATATATACATATACACACACACACACACACATATATATATATATATTCTTTGAAATTAACAGAGCAGGAATGTCCCTGGGTTCAGCCCCTTTGCCACCTCCACCAGCACAATGTTTTGGGCTGCTGGAATGAGTTTTTCCTTGGCTGCCTTTCCAAATGAAGGAAGGAAATGCTGATTAAAATACTGCAACATTCCCTCTGTGGTAAGGTCTCCTGTAATAGCTCATGTTATAAAAGAATCACACAGTTGTCTGTAGTTAAACTTGTTCCATCTCAATGGATTCCAGTCAAAACACTCGGTTGAAAAACGCAAAAAAATCCAAATTAAAAACGAGCACGATGAATTCTCCCCAACCCTCTCAACTTCTACGAGGTTTTGGCAAAGGCATTTTTGCTTTAGGATTCCAGCAGTGACATCAGAGCTGGGGGGAAGGTGCAGATTTCCTTTTAGCGCGATTAAAAGGAGGGTTATTTACTTTAGATTAACGCTGTGACTCATTGTCCTTCTCAACGATTCAGGTTTGACTCGCCCGAGGTCACCCGAGGCGAACGCCTGCTCCGGCCCCCCCCGCGTTATTTATGCAATAATTAATCTCCAGCCCCCCCAGCGTTATTTATGCAATAATTAATCTCACAAGTGACAGCCCAGCCTAACAGGCTTACGCAGGGATGACGTTTTCATTTGCTAAAATATTTTTAAGCGGGATTTATGCAGCCAGCACTTCAATATTCAGCTAAAAACACCGGGAGAGAGGGGGCCAGGTGCCATGCCAGGAGGTGTGCAGCAGAATTTGGGGTGTCCGAGAGGCCAGGGAAGCTCTGTCCTGGTCCTTCCATCGCAGGTGAAACTTTCAGAGCCATTCACCCCCAAAACTGATGGGAACTTAAGCCTGAACTGAGAACTAAGTGCTGAATTAGGCGGGGCTTTGCTGCCTCACCTGTACCTGTGCTGGAGACAGGGTGGAATTTGCGGGGAAGGACATAATGTCGGGCTTGTCCCCGGTTCAGCCCCTCTCCAGAAGTGCTTTTAGGGACAATAACAACGATTTTTATCTATTAAAACCTTTTAGAGCATCCCTCTGGCAGCAAGCCCTGCACGCACCGCGGTCATCACCAGCGTCACAAAAATTCAGTCATCAAAACACACCGAGAGCAACGTCAAAAGAATAAAGATAAAAAGGCACATGGTGCTATCTACTCATCTTTTCTACTTAAACCCCTCAATTATCAAAATACCGAACTATTCTACAGAACACACTCAAAATCAGATTTTTCACCTCCTTTCCCCCAGCGTTTAACTCTGTTGTGATGCAAATTCTGCACGGCTCTGGCTGTAAAGCACCTTCCCCATCCCCAAAAGATTCGCACTTCATCAGCCGCTCAAACACCCCCCATCGCAGGTGAAATGGAGCCAGAAAAGCAACCCAAAACCTCCCAGCCCGCTTCTCCCACAGATTTCCACCCAAATAAACCCAGGGGGATCGGCACGAGTGGAGCCCAGGTGATTTGGGAGCCTCGCCGCGTCTTTACGTACATTTAAATATGAAATTATTGCGAAACAAAACGCTGTTTGTTTTTTAACCTCCTCAGCTTAGAGGGGGCAGATGCATTATTGATTTCATCACAGCCACGAGAATAAAAGCGCCTCGTATCTCGCTCCATTAGGATTTTATATTGCAATATTCAGCTGCAGTTCGCCATCTCGGGATAAAAACGCATTTGGCACAAGCAAAGGTCACTTCCATCGAACCTGGCGGAGTAATTACAGCCTGCGGAATGCCAAATGCTCCTTAGGGATGCTTCACTTGAGGAAAAGCTGAATTAGCTGGGAAATCCCAGCAGCAAACCCGGGTTGAGTCTTGGGGGCGATGCCCTTGAGCAGGACGGGTCCAGGACGGGAAATGAGACAGCTCCAGTTGGAAACTTTGCTTTAAACCAAATTAAAAGCGCAGACCCAAAGGGCTCAGACGCATTTTTGAGCGTGTGTTACCTTTTTTTCCACGGCCGGCTGCTCACGAGTTCCCACGCTGACCTTCTTTGGGTCGTTTTTCTTTAAATAAAGTTCTCCAGCATCCCCCGCATGATTCCAGCGGGGCAACTTCCCAAGGAAAAGGAAAAAAAAAAAAAAAAAAAACAAAACCAAAAAACCCAAAGCCAAACCAAAACATAAAAAACCCCATAAAACAAGTAAACAAACAAACAAACAAAAAACCTTGGAACATTTAAACTCATCAATGGGAAAGGAACTGGAGGAGGAGCGCACCCATCACCGCATCATCAGGATGGGCTTTGCCAAGGGGAAATGAGGGAGAGGGGGGGAAAAAACCCAACAACCTCTTAAAGTTCCCTGGGCAGCTTTAGGCCAATCCTCTCGCTTAATTATGGGAGCATCAACCTAATGGTGTTAATTAATGTTTGCCCCTTTGTGATCGATATCTGAAATAAAACCGATCACGAAGGCGAAAGTTTTCCTTGAGGGATTTTATGATTTCTGATCATTAAAATCGGGGATGGGTTTGGGGTTGCCGGCAGTCCGTGGGCATCCAGGACTCCTGTAGCTGAGCCTTACTTTGGGAATTTGGTTTTTCCCCACCAGGGTGTGAGCAATTAATGAGCATTAAAGCTCTAATTGTGATTACGGACAGAACAGTTCGCCTCCCGTCCTGCGCAGGGATCAGGCAGGGCCAGTGTCCCTCCCCGAGTGCAGGAGGGTGTGGAGCCCTCGTTAAACCTTGCTGAGGATGCTTGGCAGGAAATGTTTGTTAAACAAACGCCTCTGAAGTGCTGCCCTTCAGAGAGCGATCGGTGCAGGCTCTAATCCCCCGGCTGGGTGGGTGACTCAAACACGAACCTCTGGAGCTGCCAGCAGAGATGGGTTTATCCAAAATCTCTGCAGGACTCGGTGCCCACAGCAAAATACCGAGCTGGTGGTATTGTGGAGTGGAGGCATTTTCTCTGAGCAAAAGAACTATTTATTTTTTATTATGAGTTATTATAGTAGCCATGAATTCTATTAACAGATGTGCTTTTTAATTTTCTGAGCCCCTAAAAAATTGCTCAGTTACTGAGTTTCAGTTCTGATTCCTCCCAACAGCCAAACTTCATTTTTTATAGAATCGCAGAATGGTTTGGGTTGAAAGGGACATTAAACCCCACCCAGTGCCACGCCTGCCATGGCAGGGACACCTCCCACTGTCCCAGGTGCTCCAGCCCCAGTGTCCAGCCTGGCCTTGGGCACTGCCAGGGATCCAGGGGCAGCCCCAGCTGCTCTGGGCACCCTGTGCCAGGGCCTGCCCACCCTCTGAGTAAAGATTTTCTGCCCAAAATCTGATTTAAATCTTCCCTCTATCACTTTAACATCATTGCCCTTGTCCTTTCAATATATTACTTTATAATAAAATAAATAAATATATGTATATTTATTATATTATTATTACTACATGTGTAATAATAATAATAATATAGTAACATATATGAAACAAGATAGTTCCATTTTAAATTTATTCCATTAAAAATAGAATCATATCTCTCTTATATATGTAATATTATTGCAATAATACATAGGCATATGTATGTATTAATAATGTAATACTATAAATGTAGATGTATATTTATTATATTATTATTACTATATATGTAATGATGATGATGATGATGATGATGATGATGTAATAAATATGAAACAAGATAGATCCATTTTCAATTAAAGAAATTAAGACTCTACAGCTGTTGGTCCCCACAAAGTCTCCTGAGGCCAGATTGTCACCTCCCAAGTCCAAGTGGCTCTTTCACCTCTGCAGGCTCACCTGGAGGGCACAGATCCTGCCCGAGGGTGGTTTTATCTCCCTGGAGCAGTTGCTTCTCTTTATCTCTGTTTGTGCAGCACCAAACAGCCAGGGACATTCCTGGGCAGGACCTTGAAATGCAGCAGAGATGTCCCAGCTGGAGGGCAGGGTGGGAAGAAGGAAAACACACACTCAAACAGTGATTTTTGGGGGTTTTAAGTGAAGGGATATGCGTGAAAAGCATTTGATGTAAAGGAAAAGTGGAATTGTGCAGCGTAGAATTGTGCATTGTATACATAAAAAAATCTATATATTTTTATGCATACAAAGCAATGGTACAAGTGCTTTGTATACATAAAAATTATCAATTTTAATAGCGAAAAGTATGAGTATAAAAACAATAAAAGCATGAAACTCTGAAAATTTTGAGCTATGACTGTATATAAATCTCTTTTTTGTAGCACCAACAACATCAGGGCTCATTCCTACAAATTTTCAATTCCTACATTAATTCCTACAATGCAGTCACTCCTACAATATTTCCACAAGGGAAGGTTTAGTGATGCAGCATCTCACTGGGAGCCAGCAAAGTGCTAAAGAAGCCTGACCTTGCTGCCACCAGCACCTCTGGGAAGGAGGAGCCTGAATTTCCCTTCCAAATGCTCCCTGCTCTCCACCTGGTGCTCCACTGAGTGATCAGGTTCAGATTATATCCTAAAGTGCTTCATTTAGCAAGCTCATGGCATGTTAATTAAGACTTGTGGCGAGTTTTTCCCCTTTGAAGAGCCCGAGTTGTGAGACAGGTGAATGAAACCTGTGAAACTCAAATTTCCCTGGGCTTGTCCCTCCAGCTCCCAGCCTGCTGTGCCCCTCTGACTGAGCATCCTGGGGGGCTCAGCCTGCAGGGGCAGCTCCTGGAGAGCTCTGGGGTTCCGTGAGCCATGGGAATGCAGCTCCAGCTTTGGGAAGGGCTGCAGAGGAGTGGGGAGCAGGGGAATCACAGCCTTGGACAGAGCTCTCGCTGCCACAGCCAGAAATTCAGATTATCCAACTGCTCCCCAGCACTGGAGGGACACTGGGAATGGGCGGGAGGCACAGAACTGGCTCAGGAGCCAGGACCCAGATGGCTCCTGCTGCTCTGCTCAGCAATCCCTGGGTTTGTTTTCATTTCAGGGCTTGGCAAATCCTCTGTGTACTCCACCCCCTGCACCACAGCACCAGGGGATGGGGGCTGGAAAACACAACCAGCAACATCACAAAGCTCATTTTGGGGTTAATTTGGGTTTGGGGCTTGTTTGTTGTGGTTTTCTTTCTTGTCAAAGCTGGCTTGTTTAGCTGTATCACATGAATCATTTATGAGCACCACGAAGTAGGCAGGCAATGTTCAAATCTCTGAGTCTGCTGCAAATTTGGGCACCAGTGGAAGGTTGGGAATGGCTTGGAAACCCTCACAGCTACAGCTCAGTTTGGATCTGAGAGTCCTCTCAATACTTCACTGGAGGAAGCAAAGCAGGGATGCACGAAACAAATGGAGTCTTTACAACTTTATTTCAGTCTGTGATTGAATTTTTGAGTTTCTCAGTCCCTGAGTGGTGAGTGAGAGGACAGGAGCAGCAAATCCTCCTGGATGTGCTCTGCTGTGTCTGGAGCTGCTTTTCCAGGAAGGGATGAGCAGATTAGGGAGGCCCAGATCTCAGTCAGAGTCTGCCTTGGCAGATCAGAAGTTAAAAACATCCCAAAGTGAGAGTCTTCAGTTCAAGGAAAAGGTAAAAAATCCTGAATGAATGGCAACTGTGAACTCCATAGGTTAAAGGTGGTGGATTTGTGCACAGGGAGTCAGAGCTCCAAGCCAAGCTGATGCCTTGGAAAAATTGCTAACAGAGCTCTTGGTACAAAAATCCCAGCTCCTCTAAGAGGAATTGTGCCAGGAAATTTTCCAAGGCACAATTCCTGTCACAGGAGCTGGGGTTTTTGTACCAAGAATTCTGTTAGCAATGCTTCCAATCAGAGTTTGTCCCTGCTGTGTTTGTGCCTCCGTGTGCAAATCCTGTACCCATGGTGAGGGGCTCCCAGGGTGCCATCCAGGCTGATTAATTACCTAATTAATTACCCCACACTGGAGAGGGCAGTGATGAGCTTTTGGGGAGCTGACAGTTCATGCATTTCCTTGGTCCCAAGCACTCTTACCCAGCCCGGGACACCAAATTAATCTGCACAAACCATCCCCTCTCATGGCTGATGCCACCAATTTATTTACAGACCCGAACAGGATGGGGCTGCTATGGAAAGTGCCTTGAGCTATTTATTTTTTCAGCATCGGTCTCATTACATGGCTATGACAAAGGAACGATGCTAACAGCTCACAGTTCAGGCAGCAGGCCAGAAAACTTAATGTTACAACTTGCTTTATAAGCTTCTCAACCAATCCTGCAAAGCAGAAGCTCAACGGCAGTAGTTCTATCCAGTCACCACAAGCACATGTAGCTTTGGTTAAAACAATTCTTGCTTATTTGGAACACGATGCTCGTTTGTAAGAGACAACACACAGAGCTCCATTCATAAGCTTAACCTTCCTAATATCTTGCTAGGTAAACTTTCTGCAGCTTAGAGAGCCATCAAGACAAGCACTAACACATAGATTTATCGTTATATTTGCCCTTGTCTTTTCTACCGTTAAAATAATTTTTTCTGCTGACTTATCTCAAAGCTGCTGCTTTAGCACTGTTCACAATTCTGCTGTATGTGAAGCCTGCCTTTTACAACCTTCTTAAAACTCTCCAATTTTATAAATTCCCACATATGGCCACAATTCCACCACCCTAAGAAAGAGAACCCTAATGGGAAACAATTAATCCTATAGCCTTTCCCCTCCTGAGGCCTCTCCCAGACAATTCCAGCACTGTCCTTATCAATCCTGTATCCCTCTGCTGGGGAATGTCTTCATTTCCATATCAGCACTGCCACAAGGAGTGATAGGACGTCAGGATTTTCCTCCCTCCCCTCCATGGGAGGAAGCTCTAAATAAATGTGGCAAAGAATTCCCTTCTCTTTTCTTCGTGTCCACTTTATGGCCTCCATGAGAATTGCTGCCTGCTACGTGGAAAAATGAAATAATTTACAAAAAAAAAAAAAAAAAAAGAAAAAGGCAGGATCTTCACTGTGTGCCTTTGTAGTTGCTCTTTGGAATGTGTTTCTCTGGAGTAATATCGGGTTTTGAGCTCAGAGTAGTAGCAAGAGCATCTCTCTGTGGTGGACTGAGGTGCTGGATGCTGTTGTGACAAATAGGATCAGGTAAAATGAGACATTTGGGGTTACTTACAACCTCCCTTTTGGCCTCCAGAGCTGCAAATTAAAAATATTCTAATTTTGGAGTGGTGCAGTGCCCACACTCTGGGGAGGTGGCTGAGCCTCTCCTGCCTCACAGTTACAGAATTAATTGAGTTCCTTAAATTGTCCCAATGGGCTCAAAGCAGAGCTGGGTTTGTCTCTGCCTTCTGCTCCCCAGCACTGCCTTTGTGTCACCCACACTGTCCCCAGGGCAGATTTAGAGGGACACACATCCATGGACACAGGGGCTGAATACACTTGTCCTTGCAAGGTGATTTTAAATAAAACTGCTAAAAAAAACAGATTCATGAAATAAATAAATTAAAAAAAAAAAAAAAAACACAAAAAAAACCCAGATTAATTCCTTAGCCAGGAATACTTACCAGGAAGGAAACAATAAGTCAAACACGATGTTTTTATACAATTTTGAGGGAATTGAGGGATGTAAAAGGGAAGGAATATATAAAATGAGTTGTAAACTCCTTGCACAATATCCAGCATCTCCCTTGTAGTGACCCCTTGCTTTCACTGAAGGGTTAAAATGAAATGCAGTGTTTTTCTGATCCCTGGGCACGCGGTGATTGATCAGAACAATTCCTTGTGTATGAACAGAATCCTCTGGATAAGCTCACTTCAGACACTGAGGGCTATGAATGTGCTACACTCATGTTTCACTTGGATTATTTAAACTCATATTCACCAAGGTATAAAAACACTTGTCTGAAAGCAAGGAAGGTGGTTAAAAATTAAATGCATTTCTGAGAGAGTCCTGTCTAGGTATGTTTTAGGGACAGGAGAACATTCCAATACACAATACATCAGAAATTGAGTAAAATAAGACAGGAAGAAAGTGATAAAGCACAAAAAACGCCAGTGCATGTCCATGTACAAGTGTGTTTGTATCCAAGGAATGTCTGGCTCATGCAAAAATCCAGGTGCTGCTCTGTGTTAATCGTGTTCTCTTCCCCAAAAGAGAGCAGTACCTGGAATTTCACCCATGGGCCATTCTCCCTCTGTGCATTTGAGGAGATCAGGTCAGGTCAGACCTGCCATCCCCAAATAATCATGTTACCAGTTGTACATGTATTTATGTCTTCATTTAAAATGGATTCTCTGACCCTTCAGTGTTTTGCAGCTCTCAGCAGCCCCAGGCAGGAGCAGGGGCTGGGCAGGGCTGGAGTTCAATCACAACCAGGAGGAAGGAGCTGAAACCTGCCCCAGGTGAGGAACTCTCCTGTCTTTAATCTGAATTGAGATCTGGACTCTCTTGAAATTGCTCAGCTCTTTATCCATATTGAAATTCACACTTATTTTATTTCATTATGATGATTTCCCTTTCCGAGGAGATTGGTCCAGACTGGGGATGGAAAGAGTGGCAGGAGAGCTGTGTCAGCACAGGCAGAGGAGAAGGCATCTCAATTCCCAGCTGCTTTTAGCCAGAGGTTTCCCATCTTCCTTTCCTTCCCCAGATCCCCAATTAGCATATTCATTAACTGTGAGGTGCTGACTGCAGTGCTCCCATGCTGGGCAAGAAATCAGGGAGCTGCAGCTCTGCTGAGTTTGGATTAGGCTGTAAATTAAAACCTCAGGCCACTCTTGGAAAAATTCCTGGAGGTTCAGCTCTCTCTGAGCTGATTTGCTGTTATTTTGTGTTGTGGGTGTGCCTGAGATCCCATGGAGTTGATGTGCAGAACGTGGGACTTCTCTTTTTTCCAATAAACCTGCAGCCTGAGCCCCATCAGGGACATCCTGCTGGTCTCCTCAGGGGCAGATCAGGGAGTGGAAGGTGATTTTGGGAGGGTCAGGCTGGAAAATGGGATTCCCAAGCCAGAGAGAGCCACAGCTGCTGAGTTCCAAGCAGAATTCCTTCAGCTGGATCTTCTGCTCTGCTTGTTCGTTTCTGGATGCATGAGGAGCTCCTGGAACTTTTGGTCCTTGTGGCACCAAAACACTGGAGAAGAAACCAGAATAATGGAGCAGAATAGGCACTGAAAAACCCCAAATCTCAGGGATCCCTCTGGTCTGGGATGGCGTGAAGGGAACGGAATAATGTGACAGCCACTCTGAGCATGTCACCACTGGGATTACGCATTTCCTCTTAAACATGGGAGAAGGGAGATGTTGTGCTGGCTCAGAGCTGGGGCAGCTTTTCCCAGGGATATAAAATGAGGCGTGGCACAGCAGCAAACCCATCCCTGCTCCCTCCAGGCTGTTTTCCCAGCTGGAGACCACCACATCCCCCTGGAAGAACTCCTAGATGAACCTTCAGCTCAGCCTTGCCCTTGAGATGAAGGCTCAGCCTCCCTGCAGGACACGGCCTGGCAAAGGATGGATGTGTTTGATGGGATGATTCATTTGCTGCTTTGTCGACGAGCGAGCTCGGCCAAAGGCGGTGGCTTTGTGAGGAATCATAACCTAATTAATCCCATTTGAGAACAGAACAGAGCAATTTGAAATCACGCTCATTGCTTCTGTAAACACTGACCACAATTAACAGGGCATTCTTCACGGTTATGAATAAATGGGGAGACATCCAGGCCGTGGTGGTGCTCAGTAACTTCCATCTTTCCAGTGCTCCTGAATTAGTGTCCTTTGGAGAACCGCTGGAGAAATTCAAATTAGGAAATAATCAAGAGCCTCAGTAATGTGTACATATGGTAATATGGGATGTGTTACACAATTAAGTCAATGTTAGCTCAAGGAAAACCTTTGGAAATCATTCCACTGCTCGTGCAGTGCCAGACTGTGGGACCTCACAGCCCCACATCCAACCCTGGACCTTCATGGCACAAAATTCATTTGGATTTACACAACTTTCTGCTTGATACGAAGGGGGAACCTTCATTTTTCTTCACCTAATTTTTAAAATATTTTTTTTAAACCCAAATCAGGTATAAATCCCCAGCTCTCAGCTGGATCTCCACACAAAAGCTGGACAGAACCCTGGTAGCAGGTGGAGGGGAAGCGGGACCTGAGTGCAGACCCTCAGTGTCCCTGGGTGGGGAGAGGTGGCACAGGGACACCAGGGATGGGCTGTGCATTCCTCAGGTTTTCATCAGCCCTTCTGACAGCCTGAGAGCGGAAAACACAGATTTTGGGGCAGAAAAAGACATTTTGCAGGAAGGATGAAAACCAACTCTGAGTGAGACAGTGCCATACTGCGGTGATCTTCCCCTGGGCCACAGGCAAATGTTCTGTCTAATCTTCAAATTTTTCTGACTGATTTGAAAAATAAGTTTCATTCCAGAGCTGTGCTTTTCTTTCTTCCCCCCCCCCCCCCCCCTCTCTTTCAGCTGCAGAGATTTTGTGATTTGTACTAACCTTGAAGATACAAAACAAAATATGTGCTAATGATATTCCTCTCTCCCAGCTGGTGTTGGCAACTGTTTTACTGCTCCACAGGACAAGTGCAAGTACAAATGCAAATACCAGAACCTTGTTGAGAGCAGAGTGTCCCACATTTCAGTGGAACCATTGGAACTACAAGACATGTAATAAAACAGTTTCTGCTCTGAATGAATAATTGAGCTGCTTCTGTGGGGAGGCCTCTAAAGAACCATGTGGCAGAATGTTTTTTTGAGGCACTTATGAAAGCCATCCCACCTGGAAACCATCCCACACACAGAGCCCACGTTGCTCTTCCTCTCAGCTTGCTTTAATTGCTCCTTCCATGGCTGCACCTCGGCTGAATGGGGAGGAAATTCAGCAGGAGACACAAAAAGCTGTAATTATTTTTAAGGTAGAGCAAGATTCCAAAATCAGAAAGCTCCATGGAAGTCGCTGGGCCGGTTTTTGTTTTTTTTTTTTTTTTTTGAGAATTCCGTTCATATAGCAAAATTCCTTCTGAGGAGATCAAAAAGAATCTCAGAACACTCTTATGCTTGGATCTGGAATTAAATAATGGAACTCTTTAAAAGCTCACTGCCACACCCCCTCACCTCACAGGGGCTGTGGGTGACACCCATGCCAAAATATTCCTCCTTAGGCAGGAAATATCCCTCAGCCGTCTGCTCCAAGTCACAGAGACCGAAGAGTCTTTACATCCAGAAAACATTTTTAAATTAAAAAAAAAAAAATTAAATTCAGTCTTTCTCCTTGGGATGTAATAGAGAACAAACCCACCAGCAGCAAGCACAATTAATACTACCAATGTGAACATAATAATAATAATAATAATAATAATAATAATAATAATAATAATAATAATAATAGTAGTAGTAGTAGTAGTAGTTGTAGTAAATGGTATTTTTGGGAGTATTTGTGACATATCAACACTTCCGAGTCCGAGAGGTTTGTCAGGAAAATCCAACCAGCTGGAAGTTCAGCATCAGTTTCTTGACAGGGGGCTGAACACCCCTCAGAGGTGCAGCCTGATTAACACAGAGTGTAATTCCCATTCCAGGGTGTGAACTGGGAGTAAGGACCAGCCTCCCTAACCCTGAGTATTATTTCTGCCAAAATTAGAGGGAAGATATAAAAGCCTCCAAAGGTTTTCCTTCCTGAAATGCAGGCGCTCAGGTGGAGAGGGATCTTTCACTGTATCCTTGGAGGATCTGTTTGCTGCTAAGGAATACCAGGGAAACCAGAGCAATCAAGTCAGGAGGACAAATTCCACTCTTTTTTTCTGGATAATATTCCCTGGAATAAGCGCATGCAGCGCTGCTTTTTAATCCCAGCAAGGCAGATGTTTGCTTTACACGGGAAAAAATGAAGTCAGTACCAGATTCCTGTTCTCAGGGAGCTCCAGATGAGTGGACACAACTGCTTTGGATTCCCACATTTCCTTCAGTTCATTCCTTGCTTTATTACTCAATGCCTGATTAGCAATCCTCATGCTTAATTGCCCTCTAGCTTGTATGACTTGTAAACTCTCTGGTTAACACCACATTTCCCTTCTCAGAGTAACACAAGGACATGATCTGACATCTGTGATTTACCTCATCATTATCTCTTTTTTGTTTGTGGAGAAAAGGCTGCAGAGACCAGACCTGAAATTTCCTTTTTTTTTTTGCTAAGGCAAGCAGTGCAGAACAGAGCATAAAGAAGAGCCAGGATATATAAAGAATCAGGATATAGCATTGATGTGTTGCAAGGAATCTTCTTCTATTATAGCACACACAAAGTTTCAAGAGATTTCAGCACTGGAAAGTGAAAAAAAATCAGTTTTAGGAAGTGAACAGTTTCATTCTGGGCAGCAAAAGTTTTGCAGCAGCTATTTGAAACAAAAAGGGATTCTATTAGCGCACAGGAATTCAGCCCATCCATTAGAGGTTTTGCTAAAGTTTATGGATGATTTTTGGTGTTTTATTTTTGGTTTGCCCTTTTGGAATGAGCAAAGCTTGAGGTCATTTGCAGCCAAGTGCACCTGGATTTTTTCCATCCACCCAGACCTGTTTTACCCCTTTGGATTTTCTGCAGCCTGTGCTGTGATTCCATTTATTAGGGAGCCCCAGTTTAACTCCCAGCAGCAGCAGGAGCAGAATTTGCAGGTAGATCCTTCAGAGAGGCCTCATGCTGAGTGTGGTGCTGCTCAGTGTGAGTAATGACACCAGGATTTGGGCTGCACTGGAACAGAAATCAGCAATTCTGCTGACCCTGGAGCAGCTCCATCATTCAATTACACAAGAGAAAAGTAGATCTGCAGCTGCAGAAACATGTTCTGCAAAGTCTACATTAAAAATATACAACACCTCAATAAAAATGAAAAAAAAATATAGAAACCCTTACACAGCAGCACAAGAACAGCCTCTCCCTCTTAACAAGCATTTTGTGCAGGATCCTTTCCTCCAGCACTGACACAAAAACAATAAAGATCTCATGGCTGGTTAATAGTTCTGCCTGCAGGGGAGTGGAAACAGAATCACCCAGACAAGAACAAGCCCATGGCAAGCTCCTCTCAGCCTTATGGACTCCACAGATTGAAGTGGCTTTTGCCCTGAAATATTTCCTAAAGTATTTCCATAAAGGCTTTTCAGATCAGCTCTGTGCCCCATCTTTTAGAGGCAAACAGAGGCCTACCAAACACAGCCCCAGCACTAAAGCTGTGCCCAGGATGCTCAGGGCCCTCTGCTCCTGCATCCATCTCCTGCATCCTTCTTTTTATTTCCCCACATCCCCAGAACTTTGAGGGGCACCTCTGTAGCACATCTGCTCATGGCCACTGCTCCTCTCTGTGTCTGAAGCAGGGGTCTGTGTTCTCATCAGAGCAGAATAAAAATATTTAAAATTATATCTATTTTTAAATAAATATATATATTTATTTTAAAAATATACATACATTCATATAGATATATATACACATACATATATAGAGATAGATATAAATTAAGTATATTATTAAATAAATATCTCCCAAGCTGGCTGGAGAAACCCCAGCTTTTCCCAAGCTCCCACCTGATGGTGCCCCCAGGTTTATTCTGTGAGCTGGATTTTGAGGTCCCCTGTTTCAGAGTTGCCAACATGAATTTTCTTGGAGTTTAAGAGCCAAATCCACTCCCTTTTTATCTTCACAACCAATGGCTTAATTAAAGAACCAACATGTGAAACCTTAGATTTTATTTTGGAGAGAATGAAGGGCATAAAATCATAGAATTGTGGCACTAAGGCAGAAAAATCATGAAGAAAGGCTTCATAAAATGGAGTCTGCTCTCCTGGAATCAGTGGCTGGCCTTGTCAAAGCCAGCACTTTGCAAGTTCCCATGTGAGCAATTCATTAGGATAACAATCGATTAGTGGGTGAAAAAAACAACTTACACCTGTATAAACTGGTTTTATACCATTAGATAGAAAAATGAAAATTATCTCTCACAAACAACTGTCCCTGCACGTACACACAGAGGGTTTGAGTGATCAATCGATACAGGATAACCAATAAAGTAATTGTCAAAAAAACCCTACTAACCAACTGGAGTCACACATGAGGTTAAAATGGTAAAAAAGGGAGTTATGTGAATAAAGAATGGCTTTTTCTCCATGAAGAAAATGAAGTCCTGTGTGATTTATTCCCATATCAAGTGACTGAAGGGTTTGGGTGACTGACGAAGAGCCACCACAGCAGGGCTGGAGTGAGGGAGAGCTTTGTGCAGCGCTGGGTATTTATAACCCCTGTGGAAATGATTCCTTTGTTTCTGTAATGAACTCACTGGTGAAACAAATCTGTCACCAGGCCTGGCTGGAGAGGTTTTCCCAAAGCCTTCTGACATCTCAGGGCAGCACAGAAAAACTGCCCCCACTCTTTCCTCCCACAAAGAGCATCATAAAGATCCTGTCTTCTGAGGAGAAAGGTCAATTTCCACACCACATCCCCTGAGCACAGGATCGTGGGCATTAATGTGTGGTGTAAATGTGATTTATTCCCTGGGCACGTTGTCACTTGGGGTCTGCAAAGGCATTTGGGAATTTACCTTTTCCCAGGTTTCCCTCTCACCGATGTATTTCTGGGGAACAATGTGATCAGTTAATGGCAAAGCAAAATGCTTTGTTCTCATGTCATGAGGCACATAAAAAAAGAAGCCTTTGATCTTGCCCCTCTAGAGCAAATAAACTTCAAATTTCTGAAGCTCATGGATAAAACTTGAAGTTTTCAGAGAAAACAGCAGAAATAAATGGCAGCATTTGTGCATTTGCAGAAGCTGGTCTGATCTTGGGCAAAGGATGAAAACACAGAGGAAAGTGGTTTTGGATGGTCAGGAAATGAGGAAAATGAAGGAGCAATTCCCTGCTCTGTGGGCTCCAGAGCCCCTGGGCAGACTTGTTTGTGCTGCTCAGTCCCTTGGTACATGCACAGTCCATAATATCCATTTAATATGGTGCTGAGAAGGAAATGACAGATTTAGGAGGTGCTGAGATGTTTTGGTAACAGGACCACAGGAGCATCTATCTTACATAAAAGAGAAATACAACCTGTCCC